>RCUC01139646.1:0-29798 GCA_003697995.1 Taxidea taxus jeffersonii
TGGACCTCCATGTACTTAGCCCAGTCGCGCCTCACCTCAGCCAGCTCTGCCTTGGAGCCCGCCTGGCCGGCCCCGGCCTGGCCCAAGGCCTCCTGCAGCTTCTGCTCAAGCAGCTCGTCCTCCTCCAGCAGCTCCCTGATGTCTTTCAGGGAGGCTTCCACATCCGTGAACACACCTGATAAGGCTGGGGGTGTTTGCAGGAGGGGAACAGCTCCTGAGGCAGCCACACCACGCACCCATCTTGTGCCCGTCCCCAGGGAGACAGAACCACCCACATGGTCAAGGGCTGGTGTGTGGCCCCAGGCTCGCTGAGCAGGGCAGATGGAAGCATGAGGGTGGGCGCTTGCACAACCTCCATCGTCAGTGAACACGGGAAGGCCGCTGCAGAGGACTTCCGCCACCCAATTGCTCCTGCCCTTTGCTCACCTTGCATGGACTGGACAAGGTTCCTAACGGTGTCCGGCCGGACACTGAGAGCCGCGCACTTCTCCATGAGCTGGGGCGGGATGTGGCTGTACGCATCAAGGTTGTCCACAGTCTCAGGGTCCAACTGCATTGAATCCATGAACTGACTGTGGGGGGGCGGGCAACAGGACCACGTGGGCACCAACCCAATTCTCCTCCTCTCACGAGGGTGAGCCCCACCACTGAAACCAGGTCTGAGGTCCTAGCAGAGGCAAATCAGCATCCTGACCTCCTCCACTGGAGGTCTGGCCTAGCCCCACAGAACACACCTCGGCACTGCTGAAACAAGCTGCCCTCCCAAGCTAGGTGACTGTTCCCCTATAAAACTGGCACCCAAGACCTTGTGCAGGAAGGGCAAAGCTAGGAAACCTGACACAAGAGGACATTCACTCTTCCTCTCCCTGTTGCAAGCAGCACTGGGGGCCCCGCAGAGGTGCGCTGCCTCCCCACCCCGCCTCCCACCTCCAGCTCTGCACTCACTCCAGGACCTCATTCTTGTCCTCAATCTTGGCCATCATCTCCCGAAGCAGCTTGGCTTTCTCCTCACTGCCAAAGTGACAAAGCAGGTGTTGGAAGCTACGTCTTGAGACCTCCCAACCCCACGTGTGCTAAGAACAGGTCAGCCCCTCCCACCCACCTGTAGAGCGACGAGGCTTCGTGAGCAGCCATAGGTACCAGTTTGGCAAAGATGTCAGGGCCTGTAACGGCAGGGTCTGTGGGGTTCACTGGTAAGGGCTTCACCAAGGGGGCGCCTGGGAGGGAGAGGAAGAACGGTGGAAACGAGGCCCACACAAGCCTTGAGTCTGCCTCTGTTCCGCACTCCCGCCTTCTCGCCCTCCTCCGATCCTCAGCCTTCCCTCAGCTCCAGACCTTTTACAGGCTGAAGAGTGTCCAGTGCTGGGACAGCCTCATGGTAGATGAAGTCATTGTCCTTTTTGGCAGAATTGTACCTGGGGTCAGAGGAGGCAGTGGGGAGTCCAGCAATCAGGCCACCCTCTCAGCTACTGGTGGCTTCCCCCCAACGAGGCAGGAGAGGACCAAGACCCTTCCCAGCCCCAAGACTCACTTTCCCCCAATGACGTCCATAGCAAAGCGCAGTGCGTCCTGCACGGTGTCAGGCTGGCCCTGGAGAAAAGGGACGGGAGGGGACTCAGCACCAATCAAAGCCAGTGCCAGCACAATCCTTAGACCCCGCAGGCTCACTCCAGGCTCTCTCGGGGCTCGAAGGGCCAGCCAGGCTCTTCCTCAGCGTTACCTTGGCCAACTTGATGGCTTCGTTGAGCTTGTCCAGGGCACTCTGGAAATATGCGACCTGTGGGGGGGGCAGGCAGCAGGCAGAGCCCGGTCCATCCTTCCCTCCTCCTGCAACCCCACTAAGCCCTGCCTGCTCATGAGGTGACCCACTAAAAGACCAGAAGCTTGTAGAAGCAGCCATATCAGGCCAGCTGGTTCCATTACAGCTAGCCCCCACCCTCCCCCACCCCACCAGCCATCCCCACCTCAGTCCCCTGGGGACAAAGTTGAAGCAAATGGGACAACACAAAAGAAACACCAGGCCTGCAGCTGGGGTGTGGCCAAGGATGTGGGGGTGAGGAGAGCCTCCCCATCCTCCATAACGGAAGGGAGCCCTCTAGCACCTTGTGAACAAGGCTGGAATCAGTCCGAACCCCTCCTCGCCATAGCTCACTCACCCGCTCCCCGAACTTCTGCTGCTCCTCGGCCTGCTTCCCCATGTGCAGCTGGGAGAAGAAAGAAGAGACGCTTACTTCCAAGCGGTGCCTGCCCCGCCCCGCCCCGCCCCGCCCTAGCGGTCACGGGAGCTCGCACATGAGCCACAGCTGCAAAGTAGTAGATCTTCATCTGGACAAGCTTCTTCCAGTCCTTCTGGATCCGGCCCAGCAGCGAGGCGGTGTCGGGGTTCTCCAAGGCCCGGCATGCCTCCTTGTAGTAATCTACTACCTGGGGGCAGGATGGGGTTGTGAGTGGGGGTCAGGAGTAAACTACAGGCCTGCTCTCAGTCCCTTGAGGGCCACCATCCACCCCTGCCCCTACCTGTGCACTGATGCGGGCCACCAGAAAGCTCTTCCTGTTGTCCAACATTGACTTCTCCAGAAGGCACTCCTGAGCCTGGCCCTGGGCCAACAAATGCAGAGAGCTTACTCTTCCCATCAGGGAGACCAGAGAACCCTGTCCTCTCCTCCCACCTTCCCTACTCCAAGAAGCACCGTCCTGCTCTGACCAACCTGCAGCTCAAAAGATCAAAGCCACGTCCCCACTGCCGTGTGCACAGGGCCGGGTCCAGGATCCGGCGCTGGCTGTCCCCTCCCCTGGACTGAACTGGGCCCCAACGAGGGTCCCTCCTCACCAGCATGAGGTTGACGTTGAGAGAGAGGATCTGGCGGCTCATGTCCACACTGTAGGCCTGAGGGAAATGCTCACGCAGGTAGGCAAAGGCGCCTGCCGCACACTGGAAATGCGTACAGGAGACCTTCATGCCCTGGGAGGGAAGAAGAGGACGATGGCCAGAGGCAGAGCCAGACAGCTGCCCGTGTGTCCACTCCCATGGGACAGGACGCAGACTCTGGCGGCGAAGAACACTTAGCCCCACCCTTATGTCTTGCGTCCTGCCCGCCACTCCTCACCTCCTCAGACACCCGCTTGTCCATGGCCCCCAGCATGGAGTGCAGCGCCCCTGGGGAGTCAGAGGACATGGTGTCAGAGCTAGCCTGGGGCTGCTCCCTGAGTTGCCCCACGCCTCTGTCGAGCGTTAGACAGGGGAAGACAGGGTCTGAGTCCTGGGGCAGTTGGTCCAAGAACACCCAGAAGGGGAAACTCCCAAGTCCAGGCACGCCCCTCAGTGTCCTGCTCTATGCCAGGCAGACGCGGGGTGGAGGAAGGAGGAACTCCCATCCACAGCACCCAGCCTACAGTTCCAGTCTTGAGGGCCCAGGGGTGCCTACACAGCACTCGGACTCCCCAGGCTTCTCCCTTGAGCCACACTGAGGCTAAGTCGTCAGGGCTGATAGCAGGGCTACTTGAGGCCAGCTTTGTTCTCCCGACTGGAACGGCCCAACGCCATTGGGGGGTTAGAGCTGTCCAGTCAAAGAGAGGTCACCGCTCCTGGCCAGAGCACACAGCAGCAACAACACATGGCAGAAGCGGAGCCTCTCCCCCAGCAGTGCGCCCATGGCCCAGAAACGAGGTGCTAGCAGAGCTATGGGGCAGGCGGGGGAGGGGTCAGACCCAGGGGTCTTCTGTCCATGAGCCCACTGCCTTTGCGGACTTCTGCTTAGCTGGGATCCTGGGTTGGCAGAGCTGAGAGGTAGGCCCATGGGGAAAGGGTTAGGCAGCTCACCAAGGTTGTAGAGAATGCAGGCCTGCTCATATTTGATGTCCTCATGGGCCACAGACTTGCCAGAGAAGATCTCGGTCCTGCAGACATGGCACCCCCATCATCTCAAGGGAAGGAGCTGGCCAGAGCCTTGAGGCCAGGTAAGAGGACCAGCCACCCCAGTTAGGTCAGAGGGAGGCCTAAGGAGACCATACCAAGCCACTCCCCGTCCTCTGTGGTAAGGAAGAGGGGAGGGGGCTAGGGAAGGAGAGGGGACATCCCCACCATCCAAACACTGTGGGCCGGCCCAGGCTCCCTCCAGGCATCCCCCCCAGCCCTGCCTGCTAGCTCTCACCAGGTGACAGAAACGGCAGCCTCCTGGCCTGAGCCCATGGGGACCCGACTCTGCAGGTAGTGGAGCTGGCCCAGGTACTTGCGGAGCACACTGCAGCCCTCAAAGTCCCGTGGGACACGGACAGCATTCTGGGGGATGGATGGGAGAAGCAGGCCTGCCATCACTTGAGGTAGAGTACAGGCAGGTCTGTCTGCCCAGAGGCCCCAGGGAGAAATCTGCATCTGAGATAGAGACCGCACCCTCCAATGGATCCAGAGAAAGCCCACAGCTAAGGCTGCAGCTGTTCAACTGCGGCCCGCCAGCTGGGGCTGGCTGAGTCAGTCCCACCTTCCCGGAAGGCAGTTCTACAACAGGCATTAAAAACGTTCAGGTACTTGACGCTAACCCCTGGTTCTGTGTCTAAAACATACAATAAAAGATATGCAGAGAAGCAAATGCTTGATGAGCACATGCGGATATTTATCACGGCATTATTAACAGGGTCACATGCTGCATGCCACCAAAGAGGACTGTTCAAATAAATTACATCAAGGCCACCCCCAAAAGAGAACAGAGCCACAAAGACTGAAGATGAGAGCCTCTATTACTACGTTTAGATGTTCATGACATATTTATTGAGCCAAAAAAGGAAAGTAACAGATGAGCAGTATAGTTTCATTTGTGTAAAATCATATAGATACTGACAGCCAAATAGGTATATAAACAAAGATAAAAGATTCTAGAAGGTTATCCACCAAAACGTTAAGTGAGTACCACTGGGTAACAGGGTTTAAGTAACTTATCCAATTCTATACATACATATACAGACATCTGTTTCTTTGTACTGTTTACTCTTTATATTGAACACTTTCACTTTTTTCCTTTAAAAGTTTTTTTAAAATTTAAATTAATTAACATACGGCGTATTATTAGTTTCAGGGGTAGAGGTCAGTGACTCATCAGCTGCGCACAAAACTCGATGCTCATTACATCATGGGCCCTCCTTAATGCTCATCAGCCAGTTTCCTCATCCCGCCCAGCCCTCCCCCACTTTCACTTTTTAATAAAAACCAATAAAGCTATTCCCATTTTGGGGAAACAAAACAAAGCAGATGAACCCGGCACTCAAACAAACAGAAGAACAGACAACATCCTCTCCAAGAAGCAGGTGCACAAAACAAAGAAGGGAAGGGCTAGAAGCAAGTGCACACCCTCACCCCTCCTGCTGGAGAGAATCACGGCACCCCACTGCCCCCTGGGGACTTCAGCAGCCACTGGGCCCAGCGGAGGGCTGCCCAGCACCAGCTAGCAGAAACCCTCCTTGGAGGACACCACACTCCACAGCTGGGCTCAAGGCCTCCGCCTGGGATGCGCTCAGAAGGGTTGGCGGGGCTACTCCCCCGTCGCACTTGATCGTACTCCCAGTGCCTCTCTGAGCAGGAATGTAAACTCCCTCCAGAGCCCCTTCCAGAGGACCCAAAACAAGAACCAGGCATGTTCACGGCCATACTGCTGCCCTGGGACACGTCCCCTCAGGCCAAGCCTTCCCGGAATCTAGTCACCGTCCACTCCCCATCAGAACTGCTGCCAGAACCAAATGCCACACGGACTTAACATCTTCCTTTAGGCTGACCCATTTGTCAAAGTGGAGCCACATCCTCAGCAGGGGCCTCTCTGAAACAACAGGGTCCATGTGCTAGCTACACAGTTTTTTCAATAATTCACTAAAGCATATACAGAAAGATTAAAGCAGAAAACATTTGCCTCTGTGCTTCCTGAAACCGTCTTTGGGAAACAATGGAAGCAACCCTCCCTCCAAGCCACACAACTCCACGGCACTTTTAATCTTTCAATCCGGCCAAGGATGAGTTCCCCCCCTCACCCCCCGCCGCTGTCGGGCTCTGCATGGGGAGCAGCTAGGCAGAAGCAGAGGGGCTGAGCCAACAGCAGAGAGGAGAGGAAGCTCTGAGACCACCCCCCTCCTGCCAACAAGCCCTTCACATGCCTACCAGCTTTATGCCCTATAAATCAAGAACTGATCTCAAGAGTTGCAGCCAGAAGGTCTTCTTAGAGACAACTCTTCCAGCCCCTGCTTTATAGATGAGGATACTGAGGCCAGATCACCAAAAGAGGATTTCCGACAGCTCCCCAAATTTTATCTGCCTTCCATTTCCAAGGGGCACCTGGGTAGGTCAGTCAGTTGAGCATCAGACTCTTGGTTTCTGATCAGATCATGATCTCAGGGTTGTGGGATCGAGCCCCGCATTGGGCTCTGTGCTCACAGCAGAGTCTGCTTGAGATTCTCCCTCTGGCCCTCCCCAATCTTGAGCTCGCCCTCTCTCTCTTTTGCTCCTGCCCTGCCCATGCACGCATGTTCTCTCTCCCTCTCTCTCAAATAAATAAATACATCTTTTTTTTTTTTAAGATTTTATTTATTTGACAGAGATCACAAGCAGGCAGAGAGGCAGGCAGAGAGAGAGAGGAAGGGAAGCAGACTCCCTGACGAGCAGAGAGCCCGATGCAGGGCTCGATCCCAGGACCCTGGGATCATGACCTGAGCCGAGGGCAGCGGCTTTAACCCACTGAGCCACCCAGGCGCCCCAAATAAATACATCTTAAAAAAAAAATCTGCAGTGGACTCCTGTGTAGCTCCCTTAACTGGAGCCTTCCACTGTTGAAACTCCTGGGCCAATTTTTCCAAAGTAAAATACCTGGCACTTGGCCTTGTAGCGCTCTCTCCACGATGCTGTAGGTAGTACCACGGCTCCTCGCCTGAGAACTGAGCCTACGTCAGCTCTTCTAGCTCTGGTTCCCAAACCCGCTGCCCCACTGTGTCTTTGATGAGCCACCATGTGCACGGATGGGACCACACCACCTCAGGAGGCAGAGGGAGGCGTAAGTCACGTGGAAGCATGAAGGCCTCACCCCAAACTGCCAGATGAAAGCCCACTCTAGCGTCATGCTTCCCGGATCTATCCATCATGACGCTTCTCTTTCACTGGGCATCTTGTTGCTTTTCTCCCCCCGCCCCAGGAAAATAAACTCAAATACTATCGGAAAAACAATTAACAAATAATTGCTCAGGGCTCCTGACTGGCTCAGTCGGAGGAGTGTGCAACTCTTGATCTTGGGGTCATAAATATGAGCCCCACAGTGGATGCAGAGATTAATTAAAAGTTAAAAAACAAAACAAATTGCTCAAATGCTTTTCTCCACGCTAACTGTAACAGGTGGAAAATATAAAAGGGGGAAGGACATACAATTAAAAAAAGTCTAGGAGCACCTGGGTGGCTCAGTTGTTAAGCATCTGCCTTGGGTCATGATCGCAGGGTCCTGGGATCGAGCCCCGGATCGGGCTCCCAGCTTTTCCCTCTGCCTGCCACTCCCCCTGCTTATGCTTGCAGTCTCTCTTGCTCTCTCTCTGTGTCAAATAAATAAAACCTTTAATTTAAAAAAATGCTTTATGGCTAAAAAATGCTAGCCATCATCTGAGCTTTCAGTGAGTTGTAACCTTTTTGCTGGTGGAGCGTCATGGTGGCAAGTATGGTGGCAAGACCATGCTGATGATTGATCAAGGCCGTGGTCGTGAGCAGCTGTGGCAATTTCTTAAGCACGGTAACAGTGAAGTCTGCCCATGGATTGGCTCTTCCTTTTACGAATGATTTCTCTGGAGCATGTGATGCTGTTTGAGAACATTTTACCCCAGCAGAGCTTCCTTCAAAATTGAAGTCAGTCTTCTCAAATCATGCTGCTACTTTATCAACGCAGTTTACGTGACCCTCTAAACCCTTTGTTGTCATTTCAACAACTTCACAGCACCTTCACCAGGAACAGACTCCAGCTCAAGAAGCCACTTTTCTTTGCTCATCCATAAGAAGCAACTCGTCTGTTCAAAGTTTATCATGAGATTGTGGCAGCTTAGTCCTATCTTCAGACTCCACTTCTAGTTCGAGTTCTCTTGCTGTATTCACCACACTTGTGGTGACTTTCTCCACTGAAGTCTTGAATCCCTCCAAGTCCTCCATGAGGGCTGGAACCCACTTCTTCCAAACTCCTGTTCATGTTGACAACCTCTTCCCATAAATCACCATTGTTCTTAATGGCATCTAAAATGATGAATCGTTTCCAAAAGGTATTCAACTGAGTTTACCCAGATCAGAGGAATCATCCTTTATGCAGCTATATAGCCTTATGAAATGTATTTCTTAAGGAATAAGCCTGAAAATCAAAATGAGCTGTAGAATGGATGCTGTGTTAACAGGCTTGGAAACATTTATCTTGTGCATCTCCATCAGCGCTCTTGAGTGACCATGTGCACTGCCAATGAGCAATCGTATCTTGAAAGGAATCTTCTCTTCCTGAGCAGTGGGTCGTAACAGGAGCCTTAAAATATTTAGTAAACTACAGGGGCACCTGGGTGGCTCAAAGGGTTAAGCCTCTGCACTTCAGCTCAGGTCATGATCTCAGGGTCCTGGGATTGAGCCCCACGTTGAGTCCTCTGCTCAGCAGGGAGCCTGCTTCCCCCTCTCTCTCTGCCTGCCTCTCTGCCTACTTGTGATCTCTCTCTGTCAAATAAAATCCTTAAAAAAAAATTTAGTAAACTACATTGTAAACACATGTACTGCCATATGGACTTTGTTGTTCCATTTCTAGAGCACAGGCAGAGTAGAATTAGCATAATTCTTCAGGGCCCTAGGAGTTTCAGAACAGTAAATGAGCACTGGCTTCAACTTCATAGTCACCAGCTGCAAGAGAGTCAGCCTGTCTTTTGAAGCTCTGAAGCCAGGCACTGACTTCATCTCCAGCTATGAAAGTCCTGGATGGCACTTTCCAGTATAAAAGGTGGTTTCACCGCACTGAAAGTCTGTTGTGCGGTGTAGCCACCTTCACAAATTATTTTCTAGATCCCCTACCGCAGCTTCTCCATTAGCACCTGTTGCTTCACCCTGTACTCTGTTTTGTTTTTACAGATTTTATATATTTATTTATTTATTTGAGAGAGACAGAGAGAGAGCAAGCAGGGGGAGGGGCAAAGGGAAAGGGGGAAGCAGACTCCTCGCTGAGCAGGGAGCCCAATGCGGGACTAGATCCCAGGATCCTGAGATCATGACCTGAGCCGAAGGCAGACACTTTACCATTTGAGCCACCCAGGCGCCCCTTGTACTTTGACGTTAGGGATACGGCTTCTTTCCTTAAACCTCATGAACCAACCTCCACTGGCTTCAGACTTTCCTTCGGCAGCTTCCTCAGCTTTCTGGGCCTTCACAGAATTAAGAGTCACGGTCTTGCTCTGGGCTAGGTTTTGGCTTAAGGGAATGTTGTGGCTGGTGTGATTTTCTAACAAGATCACTCAAACTTTCTCCACATCAGCCACTGCTGATGTGGTTTTGTTACCATTCATGTGCTCACCAGAGTAAAACTAAATTTCCTTCAAGAACTTTTCCTTTGCATTCACAACTGGGCTAACTGGTACAACAGCCTACCCTGGATTTCAACCTCTCTTCCTCACTAAGCTTAATCATTTCCAGCTTCTGATTTGAAATGAAAATGTGCAACTCTTCCTTTCGCTTGAACACTCAGAGACCGTTGTAAGGTTATTAACTGGCCTGATATCAATACTGTTGTGTCTAAGGGGAACAGGGAGAGAGGAGAGAGAGAAAGACAGGGGAACAGCTGGTTGGTAGAGCAGTCAGAACACCCCCAACATTTACCCATTAAATTTATGTGCTTAGGTGGGGTTTATGGTGCCCCAAAACCACAGCAATAGTAATCTCGAAAATCACTGACCACAGCTGACCCCAGCAAATATAAAGATGAAAAAGTTTACAATATTGTGAGAATACCAAAATGTGACAGAGAGACACAAAGTGAACAAGCGCTGTCAGGAAAATGGCACCACAAGACTTGCTCCACACGGGAGTCACAAACCTTCAATTTGTAAAAAAACAAACAAACAAAACAAAAAAAAAACCCCACAGTATCTAGGGGCGCCTGGCTGACTCAATCAGTGGAACATGCAACTTTTGATCTCGGGGTTGTAGGTTCCAGCCCCACATTGGATGCAGAGATTACTTTAAAAAAATAAATAAATAAAAAACACACACACAGGGGCACCTGGGTGGCTTGGTCATTAAGCATCTGCCTTTGGCTCAGTTCATGATCCCAGGGTCCGGGGACTGAGCCCCACACATCAGGCTCCCTGCTTGGCGGGAGGCCTGCTTCTCCCTCTCCCACTCCCTCTATTTCTGTTCCCTTTCTCACTGTCTCTCTCTGTGTCAAATAAATAAATAAAATATTTTTAAAAAACAAAAAGCAAAAAACAAACACATATGGTATCTGTGAAGTGCAATAAAGCCCATCTAAGTCTAGGAGAAAAATGCACAGAAGACACCGGCAAGTCCTAAAAGGATATATAACACATTAACAACTACGAAACCTTACTGTTAACCAAATAACTGAAAATTAAAATTAAATACCCTTTTCACCTAACTGCCAGACTGCCAGAACTGCAAAGCAGCAGCAGGAGTAGGGGGTGGGAATGAAAGCAAGTGCATCCTCTTCACCCACTAATTCCTACAGAAACAATCCCAGAAGTGGGCAAGCATGCACAGACATGGCTTACAATGGGGAAAATGGAAATAACCGAATGTTCTGACACCAGACTGATTAAATCACAGTGCAATGCAATGATCACAGGACGTTACAAATACTATGGTTCTATGTTCACTGATACAGAAACAAACCCACAATACATTAAATGAAAAAAGTAGACTACGTAGACTGTATAGGCAGTGTAGCGTCCTACTGTGTTTTTATACAGTATACACAGCTGACACTTGAACACTGTGGGGTTCAGGGTGCTGATCTCCCAAGCAGTCAAAAACCCACTATAATTTTTGACATCCCCAAAACTTAACCACAAATAAGCCTACTGGCGGCCAGAAGCCTCAGTGGTAACATGATCAGTGAACACATATTTTTTATGTTATACGTATTATATATTGTATTCTTATATTAAAGTAAGCTAGAGAAAAGGAAATGTTAAGGAAATCACAAGGAAAATACATTTACAGTACTGTACTATACAAAACCTGCATATAAGTGGACACACACAGTTCAAACCCATGTTGTTCAAGGATCAACTACATATAAAATTATAAAATACATATTCAAAAATTTGTGAAGATTAAGATTCTTTTTCTTTTTTGCTTTTAAGCACTTTCAAACTTCTCTATCATTAAGTCAGCTGCTTTAAAGAGAAAAAAGTATTAAATTAAAATAAGAACACAGGGGACGCCTGGGTGGCTTGGTGGGTTAAAGCCTTTGCCTTCGGCTCAGGTCATGATCTCAGGGTCCTGGGATCAAGCCCCGCATTGGACTCCCTGCTCAGCAGGGAGCCTGCTTCCCGCCCCCCCCCAAGCTGCCTCTCTGCCTACTTGAGAGCTCTGTCTGTCAAATAAATAAACAAAATCTTTAAAAATAAATAAACAAATAAATAAAATAAGAACACAGTTCCAGGTGGCTTCTTTACCTCCCTATCAAACCTGTCCTGTTCACAAGTGTGTAAAAATACTGTCCTCCTACCTGTCTGAGCAACTCCAGCTTCTTCAATTCCTCATTGTAGGCTTCTGGGTTCTCTCCGTAATTCTTTAGGACAAACTAAAGGGAGGGAGAGAGAGAGAGAGAGAGAGAGAGAGAGAATGTAAACCATGAACACAGAATATTCCCCTACTCTCACTCCTACCCTGAGCCCTTGGCAGTCACCAGTCTAGATCCACAACCACGAGCCTATCTCCTGGACCACTGGAAACTCTACCTCAATAACGGGGTAGCACTAAGATGTTGACCATGGGAGCCTCTACCTTTGAGCAAAATGGGAAATACGACTGGACCACCCTATGTGAACACACTGGCTGGTCTTCATCAGGCTGCAGCCCTCTCTGTAAAGTCCAGGACTCTGGCAGCTCAGGATGCTGGGGAACTTAGCTGGCTGAAACAGGATCCCACTGAGCATCCCAAAAGAGGCCACCAACTCAAGCCTCCCTCAAGAACTGGACCTTGCTGTTTTCTAGGATCACAACCATAATCCTAACCCTACAATAAATGTAGGCAAGACATACCAAACAAGAGTGGGAGTGCAAAGCCTTCTTTGCCAGCCGTCCTGGCTAGGGAAGGCTACTTTAGTACAAATGATTCACATCGTCCTCACCTTGAAGAAAGGCCCACAGGTGTGTGATGGGAATGATCCACATAGGAGAAGGAAAAATCAGTGCCCACATCAGAGAGGGGACTGGCATGCCTGGCCCCAAAGCACTCAACCACTTCAGGAGTGGACTCTCTCTGAAATGAGCACACTCATCAGTCTAGAGGCATACCTGGACCAAAAGAGCCCCTGTTTATCTACGATCAGCAGACTAAGGCCACTGAACAGGAAGCCTATTACAGTGCCTGCTGCCAGAGTTAGCAATCTGGGGGCGGGGGGCAGATATACCCATTCCACAAACACTAAGGCATTGATGCCCACCTCACAGGTTCCCTAAGGCCCAAACCAAGGTTGTGAAGCAGTGAAGGAAACTAAAAAGGCTGAAGAGAGGTGGCCAGCTCTCTCCAGTAGCACACTCACACAGTGTGCAGCCCACTCACCTGCTCTGAGGTCCCTTCCCAGAACCCATGCCACACAGCTGAGGCATTAACCATGTGGGAACCCAGGGCACATGACAGCTCCTACCTGCTCTGGCAGGGAAAGAGAAAGGAGGGACAGGCAGAGGGGAGGCTCCTGCTGAGCTTATTTCAGCATCAACCAGTCACATTCCCAAACCTCCAACCCTGATCCTCTTCTGTTGGTTTTACCTCCTGCAAGACCCATGTGCCCATAAGCTCTATTCTCATCCCTTCAAATCTACCCCTTACCTAGAGGCCAGAGTTCTCTTTCTAGCAAAATCCATTGTCACTCCTAACTTCAAAGTCTGAAATGCATACACAGCTAGAGGGGAAAAAAACAAAACCCAAACATACTTTTCTCAGGACAGTGAGATTATGAGAAATAACTGAGCTGCAATCTAAAGAGAAAAATCGTAATCTGAAAAGGACGTGTAACAATGGCTCCCCAAAGCCTCCAAAACCAAAGGTAATTTCCTGGGCACAGAGTTCACGGCCCTTCACAATCACTCCCAACAGCCTTCAAGGACTCTCTTCTAGGAACTCCTGTGGACCCCCAGCCATCAGGCTTGTGGAATTGCTGCTCTCAGGTCTCAATGCTTGTTCACATGTTGTCCCCTCCTCTCTACTAAGACTCAGCTGAGATGTCACTTCCTTGAACTTCAGCAGCTGCTCTACCTACATTCTAAACATGCCTTCACCAGACCGTGCCTGACATGGTGGCAGGGTCCTGCCAGCGACACCCCTCCAACCCCCACCAAGCACTGGAAATGGTAGGGGCCTTACTAGGTGTGTTAGATACCCAGCAAAAGGCTGCATTTACAGGAAATGCAGAGAATGGATGAACAAACTGAAAGTACTAAAAGGAGACCCTCAAGAAAATTCTGAAATGAGACATTGTGCCCAACAGTTAACCTTCCCTCTGAAAAAAATCAATGTCATGGGAGTGCGGCTGAACAAGAGACTAGTCTAGATTCCAAAGTTTAAAGAAACAGTACTAAATACAATATGGGAACCTTGACTGAATCTGAATTTGGGGGGGAAGTCATAAAAATATTTCAGGGAGGGGAGCCTGGCTGGCTCAGTGGGTAGAACATGTGACTCTTGATCTTGGGGCTCTAAGTTGGAGCCCCATGTTGTATGTAGAGATTACTTAAAAATAAAATCTTTTAAAAAATGCTTTGGGGACAGTAAGTAAAATATTAATATGTATTACAGTAGAAAATTTTTGTGGACTTTCTTATGTGTGATGATAATATGGTTACACAGGAGGATGTGCTGAGATGTATACAACTTACTTTCAAAGCTTTGTGGGATATATACATATACACACACGGGTGTGTGTGAAGACACACAAAACAAGAACACACAAGTACAGTGAAATCAAACTTTTTTTTTTTTTCAAGATTTTATTTATTTATTTGAGAGACACAGATAGGGATAGAGAGCATAAGCAAGGGAGGAGAGGGAGAAGCAGGCTCTCTGCTGAGCAGGCAGCCCAATGCAGGGCTTGATCCCAGGACCCTCGGATCATGACCTGAGCTGAAGGCAGACGCTTAACCAACGGAGCCACCCAGGTGATCCCCGAAATCAAACTCTTTACGGTTGCAGAGCTCAGAAGAGAGTCTACTCAGGATCTGAAGCTCCTGACAGAACCTGAGAAAAGGCCCAGCAGCAAGCAGACCTCGGACCCTGCCACCACAGACCAGGAGCAAAAAACTAGAAGGCAACAACAGGACACCAGTGCACCTACACAACCAACAGCGAGTTAGGGCTGAAAGGACGAGAGAGCCTCCAGAGCCTGTGCCAGCTCTAGAGCAGCTGGCGATCCTTTCCTGGGGGAACAAAAAGACCTACGGACAGGTCTATGTTAATCGAGAGCATGTCCAGGGATCAAAGCCACTGGGGGGGGGGGGGGGGAGGGGGGGGATAAAAAAGGAAAGGAAGGAGTTACAAGTGCAAAACAGTAAGAGAATGGAAAGGGCATCTCCAGAGAGAAAGATCAATATGATGTCAAGACCTCTGATAGGAACTCACATACACTAATTTTTTATTCTCACAAGCTTATGAGGTAGAGTATTTCCATGTTACAGGTGAGAAAAATGAGGACCAGATTAGTTATATAATTATTTGTAGCAGCTGAAGATCACCTAAATTAAGTGGAAGAGATGGACCTAAACCAAGGTCTGATTCCTATGTCTATGCTATTTCCATGATACTACTCTTCTCTTTAACTGAGCAACAAATGGCACAGAATTTTGTAGGCAAACATTCATTCTAGGTCCTGTCATTCTTTTACAGATTGTAAAAATAGGAACCAGAGGAGCACCTGGGTTTCCTGACTCCTGACCCTGGGATATTCTATTTGTATCACTTTCTCTTCTATTAGCATGTTCTCATTCTTCTGTGTCTGTGCCCCGCCCCCCACACCAGGCAGTGGGGGTGTTTAGCTTTTGCTCTTAATTTGATACAATATCTTGGAATTCCATGGTGCTAATTAAAGCAATAATCCAAGAGAAAAAGAGAAAAAAAGGCACACATGTGTTAACATTACCTTTGTTCACCATATACTTATTTCTTTTTTCCCTACTTGCAGGGTTTACTCAAATATGAGGCATTCCTTGGGCTGGTCCATGGAAACACACATAAAACTAAGTCCCACACATAGAGGAGTGTTAATAATTACAACATATGCTTTGCTACTGAATTTCAAATGAGATTAATTTTATTCAGAGAAAGAAGTTTTATTGCCCCTTGATGTCAGCAAGCCTAAAACCAAATTACAGGCCAGCAGCACCGAGGATGAGAACAGAGTGACCAGAGGGACCCTACACTCAAGGAATCTCTCCCACATCTCTTCTAAACAACACCAGCAAGGATAACTCAAGTTACATCTCCTGGCAGGTGCTAGAACTAGACTAGGACATTCAATCAACACTTGTGAAGCACTCTCAACACACAACTATTTATTACTTCCCAAGTAAAGGAAAGAATCTGGAGTGAAATGGATATAAGTTTTTGGTGTATGAGACTAAAGTCAGAGAGATGACCTGGACAATGCATGTCATCTGCTCTTGGAGCCATTCTGCTTTAAAACACAACTGGGCAGACAGGCTTGGTGACTCCAAATCTGTGATAAGAGAAAAGCCAGGTCACCACCAGACGTAACTGGCAACATCCCATGCTCCCCACTGCTGAGAAGGCAGGGTCCTCTTTTAGGCCCCTGGTTGTCTCATTTTCTTTTCTGTGTATGTGGCAAGTGTTTCAAAGGAGTCGGCTATCGAGGAGAGGGAGAAAAATTCCACAAACCTAAACACCAGGCACTACAAGTGAGTAAGATGAACCATAAGAAGAGATAGTAAGAGTGTGCACTCTGTGCCACAGGTCAACTGAGCGTTAAGACCTGACTGAATCTGGAGGAATGTCATACAACAGCCAGACAGCTAAAGGGGCCCGAAGGACAAAGGGTTCAACCTGAATAATGAACAGGAGGGAAGGAATTCCAGTAAGGACCAGAGCAAGAACAATGACCAGATGTGGAAGGAAAAGAGGCTGACAGTTCCTACAGGAGAGGCCTGGGGGAACAAATTAGAGAGAGGCAGGCTGAAGCCAGTGGTGGCAGGCCCTGAATAGCAGGCAGTTTCTCTGGAGGAATGTGGTGGAAAAGTGGAGATTTAGAGATCAGTCCAGCCAGAGGGGGAGGAAGGGTGAGGCCAAGAAGCCACTCAGTTGGAAGGATGGCTACCACATGATACATCTGCCCTTGAGGAAGAGTTACTATGTGGATCATCAGAAGATAAGCACCAGGGGTGCCTGGGTGGCTCAGTCTGTTGGGCATCTGCCTTTGGCTCAGGTCACCATCCCACAGTCCTGGGATCCAGCCCCGCATCTGGCTCCCTGCTCGGCGGGAGGCCTCCTTCTCCCTCTCCCATTCCCCCTGCTTGTGGTCCCTCTTTTGCTGTGTCTCTCTCTGTCAAATGAGTAAATAAAATCTTAAAAAAAAAAAAAAAAGATAATCTCCATGAAAGCAGGGATTTTTGTCATTACATACAGCCCTGACTTCCCAGGGCTGGCACATACAGTCACTCAATAACTATTTGTTCAATAAATGAATCCGAGATGGATGTTAACACCTAAGTCCAAGTGAGCTTGACTTAAGCTATAGTGCAGTTGATTAAGGGCAGGTGTGTGGGACCAGAAGAGGAAACAACTTCAAATACCAACACTTGTCACCAAATCACTCGGTGATGTAGAGTACAAATCAGCCTTCATCAGCTTCCAGTGAGTCAGCACTCTGGGCTCCACAGCACAGGGGAGAAAGTGCAGAGACAGCAGCACTTTCCCACTCAAAAATTATGTGGGCCCCAGTATCCCAACCTAAAGTCTGGCACTGTAGTTCCAAACCAGCTTGCTGTTCTCCTGGCTCTTATTTCACATTACTTTGTAACTGAAGGCATGTTCGTCAGGAGCAAAAACCAACACTAACCATTAAGAAAAATCTTTTCAACAGCCCAGGACTTACAAAGAACCAAACCTTTTAGCTATCCAGAAAACTCCTATTCATCCTTCAAAGCCCATCTCTGATGGCCCCTCCTTAGGCTGATACTTCCTACACTGCATATACTCTTCCACTAATACTGCCATTTAATTTTTAAACTTTCTTTACTAAACTGAACTGCATGAAAGAAAAAAAAGAATTGTCTCTTATTGATCTGTATTATAAGATAATACTGGGGTAATACCCATTTTTACCCCAGTATCCTAAATTAAATTCTACCTCTCAGCTCCAAGTCATTGGTGAAGGTTCCCACAGCTAAGAGAAAGCGTAGAAGAGGACAAGCATACGAGTGGCAGAGTAGGGGTTCTAGGGCTGGGGAGAGGAGTCCAGGTCAAGAAGAGCTTCCAGGCTGAAGTGGCTTCTGCAGTCATGCAGGCAGAGTTCTAGGGTACCCTGAGGAAGCCCAGCCGACCCACACGCTGCTATTCCTTTTCAGTGGGTTCTTGCAAATACATGCCACAATCTTAACCTATCAAATAAGTGGCATATCTTCCCCAATCCCAAAGAAGAGGAAACAAACAAACAAAAAAGACTATTCATGTCTAGGAAATGAATAGTTTCTTTAGCATTTGAGACCACCTGAGGCTGAATGGCTAATGAGCAACTACTCTCATGGAGGCTCAGAGAGCCTTCCAGAAACTCATTACTCACATAAAACCCTGCTGGTTAGGTAAGGGTGACCAGAGTATCAAATGCTAAATTCAAACAAAAATATCTCCTAGGATTTTCTGGACTAAGACTTTATCCACTGGATTTCCATAAATTTATGGTCACCGTGTCTAAATTCCCTCTCAAATGTCATTCAGTCATTTGAGAAACATTTTCCTGAATGCCCAACTATGTAGAGGGGACCCCACTGGGCTTTGAGGACAGGGAGATGCTTCTCTGGTCACTTAGAATTAAACAGGGGAGTTAAAACATAGCACACATACTAACACCAGGAAAAGAATGGAAAAAGGGATTCAGAGAAAAGAAAGATTCATCCAGATGAAAGGATTAAAGGATGCTTTTGGAAGAAAAAGAACTTAAACTGGGCCTTGAAAGATGGACAGAGCCAATATACAGAAATTAAAGAGGGGCCCCATCCCCATCCCACAGGACAAAGAAGAGAGTTTTTCTCGGTGGGGGGAATTCCACAACCAAAGGCACGGAAGAGCAAAATACAGAGAATGTTAAGAGAACAGCAAATGGCTGACTGTGAACGGAATCTGTATCAGAAATACATAGATCAAGCATACACTGGGCCGTCAAAAAACACTGAAAGGGCTGGAGTTGGTCAGGGAGAACTCTAAATGGGTTAGAGCTGAATGAGAAAACAAAGAAGTTTTGTTGTGTTTTAGAAAAATTCATCTAACTGAACCTGCCCGAAAGAGCAGATGGAGAGAAGACCAGAGTCTGGGAAAGAGCTAACAAAATTCTTCAGTTTTAGATTAATCTCATTTCCTGTCTTTACAAATGAGGAAGGAAGTGCCCAAAGAAGTTTAGTTTAATGATGGAATCAAAGGAATACAAACTGTTACTGGTAAAGAGAGGGAGGGAGACCCAGTGCTAGGTGGCCCTCCCCAAGGCTGATGTCTCAGAGGGCACCGGATGCTCATTCCACACGCCTGGCCCCTGTGCCAGCCCCACCTGATCTCGCCACAGAGCTCCCTTGCCTCCATCACCAGCCTGCCTGTCTCCCCCATCCAACTGAAGGTTCAACACAGCAACTGTTAAGGTTTCTCCGGGAGCTACAGGCTCCTCTCCCTTCCAGGCGGTTAAGAAAAGCAGTAACCCTTCCAAAAATGACAAGGAACTGTATCTTTTGGTCCAAGGGGGCTCCCGAACATGGTTCTTCGTAAGAGCCCAGACACAACTGCACCAACTGTCAGAGACCCCAATCGCAGAGGTCAGCCATACCTCTGGCTCCCACCTTCAAAACACACATGCGGAGCCAAGCCCCGGAGTCCGTCCAGGAGGGTCCTGGACCGACCGCGCACCTAGGGTACAGGTCAACCAGACGGCCAGGGCAGCCCGCCTCTCCGCGCGGGGCGGTCCCGGCGTGGAGGAGGGGCGAGCCGAACTAGGTCCGGAGCGTCACCCCCGAGGAAGTGCGGTGCCTCAGTGGGAACGGCAGCTGGCCCGGGGCAGAAGTCGGAAAGCCGGTTTCGACGAGACTGTGGGTATTAGCCCCCAGCGGGCGAAGAGGGGACAGGAATGTCTGTGGGGGGTGGGCCAGGCTGAGGAAATCACCGGAGGCCCCTCCTGGCCTCACCCAACCCCGCAACCAGGGCCTAGAGAGATGATGGACGCGCAGGGGGCGTCACGCGCTGGCAGACGGCGCTACGCGGGAGAGGTGGGGGCTGTGGGGGAAGCACTTACCTTCTTCACGGCCGGCTGGAAGAGGAAGTCACCAGCCTCCTTCAGGTCCAGCCAGATCATGGGCATGCGGGGTACGGCCTCCATGGCGGCTGGCGCCCGCCGGCCACTCGGCCGCTCCCCTGGCTGCCCCAGCTGCTGCAGCGCGCCCCGCCCCTCCGCGCCGGAAGTCACTTGTCACGCGGGGATGAAAATTGGCCGCAGGGCCTACTGGGAGATGCAGTCCCCGCCTGCGCAGTCTTTAGGTCTAGACGCCCCTGCCGTTGCGCATGCTCAGTTTCCTCCTCAGGAAGGACGTGGAGGGCCAATCTCCAGCCCCCCGCGAAAGGGTTTCTGGGAGTGATAGTCTTCCTTCACTTAGCTGCGGAGCAAGTGGTGGATGGTTTTCTCTTCTGAGGCCAGGCGGATCTGTGGGCCTGCCTTCGGCCGCAGCGCTTGGGCGCTCCTGTGTCGGGGCGGGAGGGCGTTAGAGACTTCACCCATTAGCTTGTAGTGCCAAATAGAGTCGAGGAACATAGAGGACCGAGGCAGGGCGGGTGCTGTGATAGAGATAACGTGAATTGGGGTGGGCCGCCCAAGAGAGGTGACTTGGAAACAGCCCTGAGGGAGGGACTCCCTGGCCAGGTGGGAGATGGGGCTAAGAAGAGAGCGAAGGTTTTTATCCCAGGTTGCAGAGCTTTGGGACAAAGAAGTGACTAGTTAGAGACTAGTGCACTCGGTCCAGCCTGAAAGGCCCGGGACTGCGCAAGAGATTGAGGTATCCACTTCTGATGGGAAAAGAACGCCTCGCTAGAGTGTAAAAGCTAAGAGCCATGTGGGTTGATGGGCTGGGGGGAATATGTGTGGCCACGTGAGTACCTATGATGCCCAGACTGGAGGAGGAACCACAAAATAGAGAAGTTAACCTCTAGAGGGGTGACCTGTAGAGCTCGAATTTTTAAATCATGTATGTGTTACCCGTCTTTATAAATAAGATGGAGAATGGTTTGGAGATCCTGAAGGCAGAAGTCGAAGCTGGGAAGCCAGTGAGAATCTTTTTGTAATCTTCCAGAACACTGGTGATGCTGGGTTAGGGCAGAGAGAGGTAAAAAGTGGGCACATTTGAAAAACATTTTGGAGAAAAAAGTGTCACATCTTGGGATGGATGGATGTAGGGGTGTGAGAATGTCAAAGATGATTTCCAAGTTTCCATTTGGTACGGTTGGGTGACTGCAGGAACTCTTGCTGATATGAAAACAGGAAGAGCAAAAGCTCAGGTCTGTCTAGTGTTAAGCTTTGAGCCATTTAAGAGGAGATGTAAAGGAAAGCATGGGACGTGGTGTCTGGGCTCACAAGAGAGGATTCATCCGCAATGCCGGACCCAGTTTGACCCCAAATCTTGCAAGACTCAGTCAAGAGGCTACCTTCATGCCTGCTGGAGTTAGAGCAAAAGAAAATGCAAGCACAGCAGTGTTCCTAATAGTGTTATTCACAATAGCCAAAAGGTGGAAACAAACCAAATGTCCATCAGTGGATGAATGGATAGACAAAATGTGGCAAATACATATCCTGGACTATTATTCAGCTATAAAAAGGAAGGGAATTCTGACACCTGCTAGGATATCAATGAACTTGAAGGCATTACGTTGAGAAAGAACCGAGAAGAAAAAGGACAAATATTGGGGCACCAATATAGTGGTGCTTTAATTCACTAGGGCTGCCGTAACAAAGTATCATAGACTGACTGGCTTTAACAACAGAAATTAATTTTCTCACAATTCCGGAGGCCCCAAGTCTGAGATGAAGGTCTTAGCAGGGTTGGTTTCTTCTGAGCCCTCGCTCTGGTTTGTAGATGGGTGTCCTCTACCTGCATCTCCACTTGGTCTTCTCTCTCTGCATGTCTGTGTCCTAATCTAGGACACCACTCATACTGGACAAGGGCCCATCGTCATGACCCCATGTTAACTTAATTATCTCTTTCTCCAAATACAGCTACACTCTGAGCTACTGGGGGTTAGTACTTGAATATATGAATTTGAGGGAGACACATTTCAGCCCATAACACAGGGTCAGTGAGATAAAGGGCAATTGGTGTGAGAGGTATCAAAGATCAAGAGGCCCTGTGAGGGGGCCTCAAATGCTGAGGAGTTGGGTTGGGGGACAGGCCAGTGGGAGCGAGGCAGCAGAAAGATGTCCCCCAGGGCAAGAGGTACCCTTCGAACACACGTACTTCCTCACAGGGATGGACAGAGTTGGGAGTTTAGGGAAGCCTAAGACGCCACAATACCTGAGGAAGAGTAGGCCCCATCACAAGGGGGCAGCAAACACCCCATTCAACCAGGTCAGTTCACCCATTTCTCATGACAACCCCATCACACTTGGTAGAGCTGGAAGGGCCTCAGAGACACAGACATCCTGCCCCATTTTACGGAAGTGGAAAATGAGGCCTGGATTGGTGAATGGATCCCTCAAATCCCTCAGCAAGTGAATGGAAGAGTCCAGGCTGGGCTAGGGTATCCTCCCTCCCAGTTCAGTTATTCAACAATTATTTGTACTCTATGCACTGTTCTAGGTGCTGTTGAATAATACAGGCGAAGATCTCAGCCATCATGAGGTCACAGTCTAGTGAGAGAACTCAGACATTAACAGAATAAAGAATATACAGTGTGTTTGGTGGCAATAACCTCTATGGTTAAGATGAAAAACTGGAGCACCGGAAAAGCAGGATGGGAGCATGAGGAAGGGACATCTGCAATTTTGTATCTTTTATAGAGAGTGGTGAGGGAAAGCTTCAAGGAGAAGGTATGATTTGACGATGTAAAGGAGCCAGGCCCCTAGCTAGGGGAAGAGAGTTCTAGAAAGAGAATAGCAAACACAAAGACCCTGAACCTACACTGTGCCTGGAGAATAGCAAGGAGGCCAGGGCGTATGGAAAACTGTAAGGGATGGGGTCCGAGAGGCAATGGGTGGAGGTGAGGTAGGGGTTTGCTGGTGGTTTAGGGTCTCAAAAGCCATGGTGAGGGTTTGGGCTTTTCCTTGGATGACCTGGGGAACCACGGGAGACTTTGGAACAGAGGAGGGATATGCTCTGACCTGGGTTTCAGGATTACACCGGCTGCTATACTGATGGACTGTGGAGGAGGGTAGTGCCTCAGAGGAAGGCCCATATCGAGAATTATGAATTCCCAGGACTCTGTTGTGGGCCCTCTAGAGAGGGGCAAGGGCCAGAACTGCTGCCTTGGGATCTTCACAGAGAGGTCTGGGATATGGGTACACACAGGAAACGTGGGAGGGGGGCTTGAGGAAAGAATATACCACAGGGGCAGAGTGAGGGTTTGGCATGCTTAGGCCCAATTACCTCCACAGAACAGGGTGGGGAAAGTGTGACTCTGCAGGAGACTGAGTACTAATGGGGTTGGCAAGGAGAGAAGTCTTTCTAGAAGAAAAGTGACGCTTAGGCTCAGTGCAATGCCTGTCAGACTCCCAGTTGGGGTGGGGTGGGGTGTGTGTGTGTGTGTGTGTAAGTTGACAAGATGTTTCTCAAATTTATATGGAAAATCAAAGGCTTTAGAAGAGCCTCTATAGTATTAAAGAAGAGAAACAAAATGAGAAGACCTGTTCTACCTGATGTCTAGTCCTGTTCAAAAACTGTGTAATTGGAACAGGTGAGTATTTGTTCAGGAATGTAACATTAGACCATCAGAATGGGGAGGAAAACCTAGCAGCAGACCAAAGCCTTCCATGTGCACTCAGCGGACTCCAGAGCTAGAGCACTGCAGGCCAGAGGGGAAAGGGAGGGCTGCCGACTAGATGACACAGGTCAACTAGTCCCCCACAGGGAAACAATTACGTTGGAGTCTGTTATGGGGTAAATTGTATCCCCCATTAAGATATGTGAAAATCCTAACCCTCAGGTACCTGTGACTATGACCTTATTTAGAAATAGGGTCTTTGCAGACATAATCAGACATAAATTAAGATGACTTCATCATACTGGGTTAGGGTGGGTCCTAACCCAGCAACCAGTGTCTGTAATTCAAGAAATTCTACCTACAGGGGCGCCTGGGTGGCTCAGTGGGTTAAGCCTCTGCCTTCGGCTCAGGTCATGATCTCAGGGTCCTGGGTTTGAGACTTGCATCGGGCTCTCTGCTCGACGGGGAGACTGCTTCCCCCTCTCTCTCTGCCTGCCTCTCTGCCTGCTTGTGATCTCTCTCTGTCAAATAAATTTTTAAAAAATCTAAAAAAAAAGTTAATGTAAGAAGTTAATTCCAGGTATATTAGGGACTGAAATGAGAAAGGCAAATAGCTCTAACTTTTCCAAGTAGATATAGGAGAATATCTTTATGAAGTTGAGCAGGGAAAGATTTCTTATGGTATAGGAAGTACCAGCCACGATGGAAGACCAATAAATAAATTCAACTTCTTTTGAGTTAAATTCTGTTGAGCAAAAGACATCATAGAACACCGAAGCCAGCTTAAGAGGCTTCATTGGCCAAATCTGGGACAATTTGAGAATTAAAATAACATAAGAATAGTAAGGGATTATAATCCATCAAATAAAAGAGTACATGAATTTATACAGGTATAAATAAATAATAGGTTAAAACAACAAAAAGCCAACTATGAGATTTACTAGGAAGGATGAAATCACACTCTTCAGCAATCATCATACTAATAATTTAGGCAAAATCATCGATGGACATAAAACTAGTGAACTTAAGAAGTAAAGCAACATGATAGTTACACAGACCCACAGTATTGCCCCACCATATATTTATTAATTACAAAGGGAAAAATAATAACTTTAGATGAAGAAACTGCACAGACCCCAAAGAACCTAACAATGGAATGAGACACATTTGATATGGGCTTTTCTTTTGCATTAAAGGACATTACTAGGAAAATTGGTAGTAAGGTCTGTAGATTAGATAATGGTAGTGTATTAATGTTAATTTCTTGATTTTGAGACTTTTTCAATGGAGAATGTTCTTATTTTTAGAAAATATATGCCTAACTATTTAGGTGTAAAGAAGCATCATTCTGCCCCTGTCCCTAACTCTCAAGCCTCTTGCAGGAAGTTGGCGGGGGGGGAATAAGTATGTGTGTGTGTTTGTGTGTGTGTATGTGTGTTATATCCATAAAGTTATATACAGAGAGCAAGAAGAGAAGAGGATGCAAATGTAATAAAATGTTAACATTTGGGGAATCTGGGAAAAGAGCATGAAGAAATTCTTTACACTACTTTTGCAACTTTTCTATATAAGTCTGAAATCATGTAAAAATATGAAGTTAAAGGAAAAACAGGACACCATAAAGAAAATGGAAGGACAAGACCAAATTGGGAGAAGGTATTTATCAGACATAACCAACAAAGGATTACCATCCAGAATATGTACAAAACCCAAGGCACCTGGCTGGCTCATTTGGTAGAGCAGGGAACTCTTCATCTTGGGGTTGTGAGTTTGATCCCCATGTTAGGCGTGGAGACTTCTTTTTTTTTTTTAAGATTTCATTAATTATTTGACAGAGAGATAGCAAGAGTAGGAACACAAGCAGGGGAAGTGGGAGAGGGAGAAGCAGGTTTCCTTCAGTGCAGGAAGCCCGATGTGAGGCTTGATCCCAGGACCCTGGGATCATGACCTGAGCCAAAGGCAGATGAACCACTGAACCACCCAGGCACCCCTAGGCATGGAACCTTCTTTAAAAAAAAATACAAACAAATAAAAATAGGATGTGTAAAAAACTCTCGAGTTCTCAAGAAGGACAGGGTGCCTAGGTAGCTCAGTCAGTCAAATGTCTACCTTTGGCTTGGGTCATGATCTCAGGGTCCTGGGATCAAGTCACACATCAGGCTCCTTGTTCAATGAGGAGTATGCTTCTCCATCTCTCTCTGCCCCTACTCCTTCTTGCTTGCTCACTTTTACTCTCAAATGAATAAATAAAATATTAAAAAGAAAGAAAGGGGCACCTGGGTGGCTCAGTGGGTTAAGCCTCTGCCCTCAGCTCAGGTCATGATCTTAGGGTCCTGGGATCGAGCCCCGCATCGCATCGGGCTCTCTGCTCAGTGGGGAGCCTGCTCCCCACCCCCCTGCCTGCCTCTCTACCGGCCTGTGATCTCTCTCTGTAGAGAAAAAAAAAAAAAGACAAAAAGCCCAATAGAAAAATAGGCACAGGACTTGCAAGGAAACTTACAGGAACAGCCAGACACATATGGAAAGATGTCCAGCCTCATGGATACCCAGGGAAATACAAACCCAAACGATGATGAAAGTCCACTTTATACTAATCAGATGAATGAGTACACATCAGTGTTGGTGTTGGTGAGAATGTGTAGTCACAGGAACTCTCGGCCACTGCAGATGGGGTTGTAAATTGGCACCACCACTTTGGAAAACCATTTGGTATTATGTAGTCAGGTTGACACTACATGTCTCCTGTGCCCCAGTGACTCCACTGCTGGGTACCTATATAGCCTGGAAAGACTCCTACCAACACACCCCAGGAACTGTGTCCAGGAGAAATGGTCATAGCCACCCAAATAGGAAACAAGGGGCCCTCCTACCCCTGCCCCTGCCACCCTCCTTGGATGAGAATCCAGAACCATTGCATTACAGGTGGGGAAACTGAGGCACGGAGAGGGAAAGAGGCTGTCCAGAACACCACGTGGGCTCTGAGGCAGGGGAATGGTCTGGTGTGGCAGGGGAAAGGGGAAAAGAAAAGAGAAAGAAGAGGGGAGGGGAGGAGCGAGGAAGGAAGAGGCAGAAAGATGGGGAGGGCGACAGAGCTCTCCTGGTCTCACACCTGTCAAACTGGAGGCCAGAACCTGAGGGGTCCCCATGGAACCCCTTCCCTTCCAGCCACTATCCAGTCTCCTGGAGCTTGGGGAGGGGACTCTGAGACAGCACCCCTCCTTTTGACCCGGAAAAGGCTCCCATGAGAGCAGCAAAGGAGAAGATGCTCAGTGACTCAGTGCCGCTCCTCCACTCTCTAGAGGGTCCCAGGCCCTCTGGGAACCCTTGGAGCATCGGTTACTTTCTTCTAGAAAATGCTCCTGCAGGACAGGTTTGCAAATATGCAAGGTCAGGGACCTCTGAGGCTCATCCAGGAAACCACACTACCCCCTAGTGCCCAGAGGTCACTTGGCCAGCAGATGACACCAAAGCCAACAGTGTCGCAGCAACACAGCCACAATCCCCGGGGTCATTGGCAGCACAACCCCCCCAGCAGACTTGACATGATGGGTTTGTTTTGTTTTGTGTGTGTGTGTTTTTTTTTCCTCAGGACCAGATTTAATTCTTGGGTGAGGGGCCCTCCTGTACCAGTGTTTGTGCAAAGACAAGGAGCAACAGAAGATTTATCCTTCCCGTGCCTAGGACAAGCACCCTAGTTCAGGTCATTGATAGGGAGAGACTCCAGGGTGGATGTCCAGCCAAATCTGGCACAACTTTGAGATGTCCTGGCCTTTGCAGTGGGAGCCTAGAGGCTGGGCAGCACCCTCTGGGGCGTGGGGAAAGGGTTGCCAAACCTGATGGGTCAGACTGGGATCAGCCTATGGGATTATCAGATATCAGGGTCTTCCTAGCTGAGGTCTCAGTGTCTGTGGGTAGTGGGGCCATAATACTGGTTCTGGAACATCAAGTGTGTGTCCCCATGGGTCCAATATGGCTATGGCTGCTTTCTTCTGCCCATCTGACCTGTGTAGGGCATCCAGGGAAGGGTTAAGTTTTCCTGGAATTTGTGGCCCCCTTGACCACCCCATTACAGCAAGGGGGAAGCTGAGGTCCAAGAAAGGCAGAGGCTTGCCCAAGGGGCCACTGTGTTTCTTTCTTCATAATTCCTTGGCCCTTGTGAAAGTTTTTTGTTCCAAACTGTAGTGCCGCCACTTACCAGCTCTGTGCTGGGGCCCAGTTCTTAACCTCCTAGGGCCTTTCTTCACCTGCAAAATCAGGTCCTGCTCAGAGCCTGCAGGGGTTAGAGCGCCATACTTGCTAAAGGTCTCAGCTGCGTTTCTGGGCCATCACTGACCTAAAAACCACCACAGCTGTACCTGAGGCTTCCTCTGCCTTACTTGCTGGCCCACGTCCTCAACCCGCATTAGTTTTTTATCTTCTCACTCCTACAAGGTAAGAGGTGTCATCTATGCTTTACAGATGACAGGCTGCCCAATAGGGTCCCAGGCTTCTAGGGCAATCAAGGCTCCCAGGCCTGCTGGGCTGAGCCTGGCAAGGTAGTGCCATTTCCTCCAGCTTTGCTTGCAGGGAGAAGATGCATATTTGTGTAGGCGAAGGCTCACTATGAGGCGGATGCCCAAGACCCCTCCATAGTCCCCTCCCTTGAGCAGGCCTTGCCTGACCACGGGGTCCTCCCCCAGCCTGTGCAGGCTGCATGTTACTAGCATGCCTCCACCTGCAGGGGGCACTCTAGGGCCATGGATCTCCAGCAACATGCTAACCACCAGAATGGCTTCAGGGTGCAGAGTCCAGGCTGCAAAAATCTTTCTGAGGCTATTTTAAACTTGGTGCTTCCCTGGGCACCTGGGTGGCTCAGTCAGTTGAGTCTCCAACTCTTGGTTTCAGTTCAGGTCATGATCTCCGGGTTGTGGGACTGAGCCCTGAGCCCTGCATGGGTCTTCCTGCTCAGCGCAGGGTCTGTTTGAGAAATTCTCTTTCTCCCTCTCCCTCCCTCTTCCCTGCTCTCTCTCACTCTCTCTCTCAGACAAATAAATCTATTTAAAAATAAGTAAACAAGCTTGGTTTCTCTTATTGGATAGGATAAGACAGAGTTAGGCAGCTGCCTATTACCCTGATTAGTCTGCTCCTGTAACTAGGCCTCTTCCCCATGGCTGACCTATTCCAGGTCCCTGTTTTTCCTGACCTTTGCTGCTCACTCATGCACAGTCTGCACTATGTCGGCTGGCCTTTGGCTGCTGGCTCCTTCCAGGCTTCTGGGACACCAGCCGGCCTCCAACTCCTATATAGCTTCTAGGGTGGAGGGAGCCCACCCCAAAATTCTTTCGGAGGTTCCATTTTAAATTGGGGACTCAGTCTCCATTTGGGCTGGTTGCCTGATTTGTAACAGAGGAAAGGAGAGACCGCTTTCAGGAAGGCACCAGTCCTACATGTCACCAGCAGCCCTTGGGCAAGGCAGCCAGAGGAGCAAGTGGCAGTGGATCAGAGAAGGGACAATGGCAGGGGCCCGGAGGACACCAGTGCTAGTGGTAGGCTTGGCGGCGGTGGCCTGTGTGGCTCAGGGTCAACTGAGCTATGAGGAGATGGTCCCCCAAGACTTGTGGTTCTTCAATAAGGGGCAAAGAGGACAGCCCCTCTTCAGCCTTCTGGAAGCCATCCAAGCACCTAGTGTGTTAGGTGTCCTCGGGGCCACCCAGGCTGGGGAAGCAGGTGACACCTGCTTTATAACGAGCAGCCAGTGAGGGCAGCAGGTGGGAGAGAATGCCTGGCATGGGCACTGAGTGCTGGGTTAACGCTAGCTACTGCTGTTTTTATTTTTATTTTATTATTTTTTAAAGGTTTTATTTATTTATTTGTTAGAGAGAGTGAGCACAGGCAGACAGAGTGGCAGGCAGAGGCAGAGGGAGAAGCAGGCTCCCTGCCGAGCAAGGAGCCGGATGTGGGACTGGATCCCAGGACGCTGGGATCATGACCTGAGCCGAAGGCAGCTGCTTAACCAACTGAGCCACCCAGGCGTCCCTACTGCTGTTTTTATGATAACGTTTCTTCCACGGTAAGGTAAGAGAGACATTGGAATCTCAAGGCCTGACAGCTGGCTAGCTGGTAAATTTGGGGGTTTGCCCTAGGATGAAATGTGGGTCTAGGAATTCAGCCTCTACTCAGGCCCTGGGCACAAGGGAATATGCAGAGCTGTTTCAAAGGACAGGCAAGGAACTGGATGGGTCTCACTCGTGCCTCACCAGAGGGCTTCCAGCATCCCCCTCCTGCTTGACTGCCCTTCTCCTGGCAGCTGAACAGGCAAGGTAGGTATGCTTCTTACTTCACAGAAGTGGAGACTGAGGGGCAAAGACAGGAAATGACCCTTCCAGGTCGGGCACAACTAGGAAGTGGTAGCCTTCAGCTAGTTTCTAGCCCCGCCCATCTTCA
>RCUC01139647.1:0-25380 GCA_003697995.1 Taxidea taxus jeffersonii
CATAGTTAGTTGCCAACGCACTTTAGCTCATATTTTAAGCATTGTTTTCCACACATATCCTGTGAAGTATGTTCTATTATTTGTGTTTTACAGAAGAGAACATGGAGGCCCAGAGATAGCCTTGGAAAGATGGCTTTCCAAGGTTACATAACCGATGAATCCAAAATCTCTGCTCCTGTTCCAAATCAGAATTTCCTTTCTAACATCCTTTCTCAAGAGATGGGAATACAACCAGTAGAGTCCTCTTCTCAGCATTCCTTATCCCTGCTTCTGCAATGCTTATTTCCATACCATGCCTTTGCCCATGATAATATCTTTACATGAGATATCGTCTTTCCTTCTCTCTAGCCTTCCAAATCTAATCCATCCTCAAGACTCAGCTGGGGCTCAGTTACCCCACTATACACCAAGCGTGCATAAAAGAGGTGACTAGAGGGATTATTCATTTATGAACCCCTTTTACTGATTAAAATTACAGTCTTACATTCCACATTATATATAAGCAAAGTGTTTCTAGTATTTATATGAAGTTAAATCTCTTCCAACTGGGGTTCAAAACCCCATAGCTCAGGTGATGTTTGAGTTAGGTCTAAGGTGAGAAGAAGCAGAAAGAATATGTAGAAGAGAAAATTATATTAAGAATGGCATTTTTCTAAAAAAAAAAAAAGAAAGAAAGATGTTCTTCTGAATGCATGAGCTGAGGAAGAAATTTAAAAACTTGTTGGCAAGGATGTGGAGAAAAGGGAATCCTCTTACACTGTTGGTGGGAATGCAAGCTCTGGTGGGAATACAGCCACTCTGGAAAACAATATGGAAGTTCCTCAAGATGTTAAGAATAGGGACACTTGGGTGGCTCACTTTGTTAAGTTCCTGCCTTCCGCTCAGGTCGTGATCGCAGGGTCCGGGTATCAAGTCCTGCATCAGGCTCCTTGCTCAGCGGGGCATCTGTTTCTCCCTCTGCCTGGCCACTCCTCCTGCTTGTGCTCTCACTCTCTCTCTCTGATAGATAGATGGTAGATGATAGATAGATAGATAGATAGATAGATAGATAGATAACGTTAAGAATAGAGCTACCCTACAACTCAGCAATTGCACTACTAGATATTTACCCCCAAAGATACAGGCATAATGAAAAGAAGGGGCATGTACACCCCAATGTTCATAGCAGCAATGTCCACAAAAGGCAAACTGTGAGAGGAGCCGAGATGCCCTTCAACAGATGAATGGATAAAGAAGATGCGGTACACATATACAATGGAATATTACTCAGCCATCAGAATGGATGAATACCCACCATTCACATTAACATGGATGGAACTGGAGGTGATTATGTTAAGTGAAATAAGTCAAGCAGAGAAAGACAATTATATTGTTTCACTCATATGTGGAACATAAGCAATAGCACAGAGGACCATAGGGGAAGGGATGGAAATCAAAAGGAGGAGAAATCGGAGAGGGAGATAAATCATGAGAGGCAATAGACCCTCAGAAACAACCTGGGGGTTTCAGAGGGGAGGAGAGTGGGGGGAGGGGATATCAGGGTGATGGATGGATATTGAGGAGGGCATGTGTTATGATAAGCACTGGGTGTTATTCTTAACTAATGAGTCATTAAATACATCAAAAATTAATTATATACTATACATTTATTTATAATAAAATAAATAAAAAGAAATTTAAAAACATAATGTTCAATTAATTATAAGATTTAATGGAAGACTAATAGGCAATAGACTTAAAAATAAAAAGACAGAAAGAATCTAAGTGCTTTAAATAACTAAAAGTATTAGATGAAACCCCTCATTTTTAATTTTTTATTTCAAATTTAGACTTACAGAAAAGCTTCAGAACTGGTACAGAAAATTTCTGTTTACCCTTCACCTAGTGTCCCCTGATGTTAACATCTTAAATAGCCATAGTATAATTCCCAAAACCAGAAAATTAACATCAGAACAATAGAAGAAGCAATGGGGTTTTCAAGACACTGGACATCAGGGGCATCTGGGTGGCTCAGTGGGTTAAAGCCTCTGCCTTCGGCTCAGGTCATGATCTCAGGGTCCTGGGATCCAGCCCCGCATGGGGCTCTCTGCTCAGCGGGGAGCCTGCTTCCCCCCCCCCCCTGCCTGACTCTCTGCCCACTTGTGATCTCTCTCTCTGTCAAATAAATAAATAAATAAAAATCTTAAAAAAAAAAAAAAAAGACACTGGGCATCAGACGATGAATGACAGTGATCTCCAAGAAACAGGAAACAAATGAGGTGAGCCCTACAATTGCATGGGCTCACTGCCTTGAGAGGATTTCCAGGTCATGGCACGGGAAGGGTGACTGAGGCAGGGCCAGGGGATGCGCTAAGTTGAGACAGGACTGAGAGTTTGGGGGATCAAAGCCTCTGGAGTTCACTGGATAGAATGCTGGAGCAGAGACAGTTGTACAGACAGAGCATCCCAGAAGTCTGCAGAGGGTCCCCCCAAGCGGTTCGGCAGAGTAATGATCAGTGCATGCATAATGAAGAACCAACCATCCAAGACAAGATAAAGGATCATCCAAAAGATGGGGAGAGGAAGCACTCATACAGAGCAGAGGGGAAAACCCATTCCCACCAGCCAAGGCAGACAAACTCCTTTGGGGACAAACTCTAGAGAAAGTCTAGCCTCCGTGGTGGGAAATCAACCAGCCCTGCACTAAACACTGCTCCAGACCCACCCTCCCAATTATAAAAGCAAGACTGGAAAGGATCAAAGTGTTCCTAAGCAACTTTAACTGCCTCCCAGCACAAAGCTGAAAGAGATGTATATAGGAATACAAAAATATCCATTGTTGCCTTGGTTTGTATGTTGGTTTTGAAAGTCTGTGCTAGTCTTGGGGTGCCTGCCTGGGTGGCTCAGTCAGTTGAGCGTCTGCCTACAGCTCAGCTCATGATCTCCAGGGTCCCAGGATCAAGCTCAAGCCCCATGCCAGGGCTCCCTGCTCAGTGGGGAGTCTGTGTCTCCCTCTTCCTCTGCCTCTCCCTCCCCTCCACCAGCCCCCCAACCCCTGTTGTGTTCTCTCTCTCTCTCTGGTAAATAAATAAAATCTTTAGAAAAAAAAAAAAAGACTGATGCTACTCTAATTCTTTTGTCTTTTTAAGTAATTTGATCTTTTTGTCTAGAGAGAGACCTTGAGGATTTTATCTTTATTGCTGAGAACTAGTACTGGACCAGGCTATGTCTGAGAATTGATAGTGCTGGGTTAATTTTGCAGATGAGTCCTTCCATGTGTTGATTGAGGTCTTTTTCTACTTCTGGAAGCTTTCTTGGATTATATTTTAAATATTAGATCTGTTCCATTGTTTTATTTTTCTTCCTTGGGGTCTCAGATAACATGAATATTATTCTTTCTTTGCCTGTCTTCCATTTCTATGACTTTCTGAGTCTTTTTACTTTTTTCTTTACTCATTACTATTCCTTTGGTTGTTTTTCTGCCTTTAATTAAATGTTCATTTGGTCCATTTTCCCTTGTGCATCTTGTAATTTATTCTTCTTTTCTGAGATAATTTTTTCCTTCCATTTCTTTCCTGAGTTTAATTAACTCTTTTCTTTTTATCACTCTTTCTTTCCTTTTATTTCCTTCTCTCTCTCTCTCTCCCTCTTTTTTTTTTTTTTTTTTTTTGGTCCTTTTCTGCTTTTGTTTTTACGTTTCCGATTTTAAATGGTTTTTCATATCTGCAAATGCTTCTTTCAGTATATTTCATTCATTATGGGATTGTAGACTTACAATTTTCTTCTGCTTCATGGCTATTTTTCAGGAGGGGAATTTTCCTCTGTTGATTTGCATGCAAATTCATTTCCTGATTTTCTGAAATATTTCTCTGTAAACGTTCCTTTTGTTCATTTTTATGATATTGCAGCATTTTAGAAGATTCCTAGTTTAATTCTTTTTCAACTTAGAAATGTCCACATAGTTTAGTGGGGTTTTGTCAGACTTTTAGTGGTGGAGGGAGGTTGCAAGGCTTCCAGGTTTTTTATTCTCTTTTCTTTTATAGGATATGAAATTTCTCCCTTTTTCTTTTTTTTTTTTAAGATTTTATTTACTTATGTGACAGATCACAAGTGGGCAGAGAGGCAGGCAGGAGGGAGAGGGGAAACAGGCTCCCTGCTGAGCAGAGGGGCTAGATCCCTGGACCCTGAGATCATGACCTAAGCTGAAGGCAGAGGCTTTAACCCACTGAGCCACCCAAACGCCCCTCCCTTTTTCATCTTTTTCCCTTTACCCCTTGATTTCCCAAAGGTGATTCTTCCCTCACTTTTGGCTTTTTCTCCCCCCGGGAGCTTTTTTCTCCCAGAAGACTATGCTTTGAAATCAGGTTTTTTGGTTTGTTTTTTAGGTTTTTTGTTTTTTTAGATTTTATTTGTTTACTTGTCAGGAAAGAAAGAGCAAAGGGAGTAGCAGGCAGAGGGAAAAGTGGCTCCCAGCTGAGCAAGGAGCCCGATGCAGGACGCCATCCCAAGACTTCTAGATCATGACCTGAGGCCGAAGGCAGAAGCTTAACAGGCAGAACCCACCTGGGTGGCTCAGTTGGTTAAGTGCCTGATTTTCAGCTCAGGTCATGATCTCAGAGTCCTGAGACTGAGCCCCATGTCAGACTCCCCACTCAGGGAGGTATCTGCTTCTCTTTCTCCCGCTGCCCCTCCCCCCAACTTGTACTTTCTCTCTCAAATAATTTTTTTTAAATCTTTCAAAAAAATAGAGTCTATCTCTTTAAATTGCCACAATTTATTTACCCTATCCTATGATTTATGGGTACAGAGGAGAATTAGAACAATATCATGGCATGAGGCTCAAAGAAATAAAGTTTTAAAAACAGGAGATGGTTAACACAAAAACCTCAGAGAAGCTAAAGGTTGTGAGATCTGACAGAGCAGAAAAGTCTGCTGGGTGTAACATGTATGTTGTCCCAGGTGACTGTAGACAGAACAGTATTAGGACCGTGCTAGAGATGAAAGCTGTATCATAAGACCTTCAGAAATGAGTTGATAATCAGACAGTACAAATCACAATACATTTTTTAAGATTTATTTAATTATTTGAGAGAGAGAGAATGAGAAGGGCAAGGGGAGGGAAAAAGGGGAGGACAGAGAGAGGTAGGGAGAGTCTTAAGCAGATACCCCGCTATGCATGGAGCACAACACAGGGCTCTAGATCTCATCATGACTCTGAGATCATCACCTGAGCTGAAACCAAGAGTCAGATGCTTAACCAACAGCACCACCCAGGCATCTTGAATCACAATATATTCATGGAATTCTATTAATGGCTTCAACTGTAAAAAGCAGAAAAGAATTAATAGAAAAAGAAAAGGCAGTCAAGTGAAAGCTTTTTCCAAATGGAGGAGATCCATGCTTATTTCAGGGAGACAGAAGCATGCCCCTAAAAGAGATAATGTTAGAAAACAAGGGGTTAAGTGTAGTCACGATGCTCAAAAAATTAACAAGATTCAGAATGTCCCCTATGAGGAGAAGTAGTAAGGGATTAAGGATTTCTGCTTCTGAGGGGGGAAAAAAATCCTGATAATCTTTCTTCTACAGTGCTGCATAAAATATTACAAGCATTCTTTAAAAGTGTGGGTGAGGGGCGCCTGAGTGCCTCGGTGGGTTGGGCCTCTGCCTTCGGCTCAGGTCATGATCTCGGAGTCCTGGGATCGAGCCCCCTGTCGGGCTCTCTGCTCAGCAGGGAGCCTGCTTCCCCCTCTCTCTCTGCCTGCCTCTCTGCCTACTTGTGATCTCTGTCAAATGAATAAATAAAATTTAAAAAATAAAAGTGTGGGTGAGGGGGGTGGGTGGGTGAGCCTGGTGGTGGGTATTGTGGAGGGCACATATTGCATGGAGCACTGGGTGTGGTACATAAACAATGAATTCTGGAACACTGAAAAGAAATAAAATAAAATGAGAAAAAAAGAATATAAAAAATTAAATTAAAATAAAAGCATAGGTGAGTTTGCAAGAAAACAAAATTCTCTGTTTCCAGAAACAAGAAGTTCCTGAAAATCAGAGAGGTAAGCCTCCCAGTTGCCATCACTCTGCAAGGCCAGAGGAAGGGGGGACACCGTTGTTTTGGGTAACTTAGGGGTTTTGATATTTTTGTCTCTGTTGGAATTAGAATTTAGGCCTCTGTTTCAACCTAGGCCCCTTTAAAGATGCACTCTCACAAGGGGTGGATTAGGGGAAAAACAAACCAACCTCAGAAAACACCTCAAAAAAAGGCTTGTTCAGGCCTAACCTTGAATGGAAAAAATAGCCTCTCCTATAAATGCATATATCTGGGTCTAGGCCATACACAGATATTTGGTTTGAGTTTATACTAGCCACATCATGTGCTAACTCCTCGATCCAACAAATCAACATAAAAGTATGTCCCAGGTTATTAATATCCAGGAATATTAAGGTCAGACAACTCTGAAAGACTGTTCCCAATCCCAGCCACACAGAAGTCCTACAAATAAAGTACCAATGAAGATACGCTTGAGCCCACTAATTGGAAAATACATGAGCAATATTTTATAAATACAAATCATTCCACAATGGGAATAATAATAATAAACTAGGATTAGCTCTGCAATAAATTCAGATAATTAATCTGAATAAGACTAGAAAACAACTATGTTTAAAACGGTTAAGGACAAAACAAATAAGTAAAATTTTTATATGGTTAAAGACATAAAAGAAGATATGCAAAAAGCTTAAAAGCAATATACTATTTAAAAATTAAAATCAGGAAAGAAAACTCAGAAAGAAGACACATTGAATACAAATAAGTAAAATTTCTAGGAATAAAATAATATATATAGCCATTGAAATTATAAAATTCAGCAAATGCACTAAATAGCAGAGTCAATGCAGAAAAAGCCAGAATGGATGTACACAAAGATAGATCTGAGGAAATTGCTCAACATGAATCTCAAAGAGACAAAAAAAAAAAAAAAGATGAAAATATCAGGCAGAGGTTAAGAGATAGAGGATAAAATAAGAAGGATGAACATACACCTAAATGGAAATCTAGAAGAGGATTCAACCAAAGGAAATATGGAATGGATTTTATTTTTTGAAGACCCAAATGAGTCTAAAAAAGCTTGAATTTTAAATTGTTCAAGTTGGAACAACTGTATGCTAACTCTTCTCTGATTATCCCAATCTACATTCTTCTCTCTTTTCTCTGAAGTTCTTTGGTAATTACAATCCATACATCACAATGTACCATCTAATTACATACTGTCTTGCTGACAGCGACAATGGCTTCACACATGCTAGTCATATCTCCCTAACTAAACTGGGGGATTCCAGACAAAGAGGCCACATCTTACGCTTCTATTTCCTGCAATGCCTGGTATCACTTGCTCTAAATTAGAATTTAATGAGGGAAGTAACAGAATTAAAGGTAAAAAATAAAAACCTATATTTTAATCCTTTAATATAGAATACCTTATTTTAATAAAGGCATATTCATTTATCTTTTTTGTAGAAAAGACATATCCCAAAACACACACACATTTCCACCAAGCCAGGCTAAGCAAGAGTTCAGCTTAAACTTTATCTTTAGTTAAAAATTCCTTTAAGTATTCATTCACTTAGTATGCATCCAGCAAGTTTGCACGCTGAGCATATTTTGTAAATCAAACTATAAATAGCTATAATAAATGTCATATGTAAATTGATCTATTTTCAAGGTTTCTGAGTACAACAGAGGATCTGAATAATTTTTTGAATGGCTGACAAACACTTTTTCTGCTTTTGCATTTGGACATCACCCAAAGAACTGAGCAAATTTTCCTAAAACTCCATCCACAATTCTCTGGAAGAGTAAAAATGGACAGGAGAGAATTCTCTCCTTAAAATCATCATTAACTGGGGCTCCTGGGTGGCTCAGTGGGTTAAAGCCTCTGCCTTCGGCTCAGGCCATGATCCCAGCATCCTGGGATAGAGCCCCGAATCGAATCGGGCTCTCTGCTCAGCAGGGAGCCTGCTTCCTTCTCTCTGCCTGCCTGCTTCCTTCTCTCTCTGCCTGCCTCTCTGCCTACTTGTGATCTCTGTCTTGTGTCTCTGATTAAAATCATCATTAATTAAGAAGGTCAATTGCAATGAAAATTAATAGCTTGAGCTGGATATGTTCCTATATTCACATAGCTTTCTTCCAAGGACATGATAAAGAATGTGTGACTGTGACATAGAAGAATAACCAGTGGAAAATGTGCATAAGTCCACAATTCATAATGGCACACCACTGCTGACCATTTCAGCACAAAAATTCATTATTAGGACACAACTTGAGGGTAACCTGGGTGGCTCGGTCGGTTAAGCGTCTGCCTTCAGCTCAGGTCATGATCCCAGGATCCTGGGATAGAGCCCCATGTCGGGCTCCCTGCTCAGTGGGGACTCTGCTTGTCCCTCTCCCTCTGCCCCTGCTCATGCTCTCTCTCTTGCTGTCTCTTGAGTAAATAAATCCTTAAAAAGCAGGACCAAAAAAGGACACAATTTGAGGGTATCCCCAAAAAATAATGTACGTTTTCTTCACAACCTGTAAAATGACTTAACGAAAGCAAGTCAGGTCTTTAAAAAGGCTTCCACACCATTAAAATAACTGGATTTCTTTCTAACATGGCTTCACTCCCTGCGTCATGTAAAGAGTAATTACCAAACAGGAATAATACATGGCCAAGAAAAAAATGGAGGTTGAAGCCAGCAAGCTCAGGAGAAAAACACAGAAAGATCTCCTCTTAGTCTCCATCTCCCACCAATACCGCACGTGCACACACGCATGCACGCGCACACACATGTACATATACATACATGCGTGCACATAAATGATTCAAGCCAAAAGAGAGAACTTCAGAGTCCAAGACAGGAAATGACAAAGCAGCAATGTCTCACCTAACCTTGGTTTACGTTGCTTGCTCCTCTCAAAAACAAAAAACAAAAAAACAGAAACAAACAAAAAAACCCCACAGCAGGACATCTAAGGCTAAATCCCACATATCCTTTGCTTATCTCAGTAGTTAATTCTCTTTACTTAAAGGCATCCATTTTTGCGGGTAGAGCCATTGAATGGGGTAAAGTTAGACTGAACCTACAAGCTGTCTTTGGCCAAAACCTAAAATAAAATTCTAAATTCTACATGAAGCTACACTTCATGTAGGAGTAGCATGGAGGAGCTGGGTAGCTCCTCAGGCAACCAAAGTACATGTCAAGGAAAAGGTAAAAACACAAATCAAGCAGTGCATGTGAAATCAGTCTGCTCCCTGCTCTGTTCATCTAGAACAGACTGTGCTTACAGCCTCCCATTGAGTAAGGATTTTTAGCCATGAAATTTTCCAACAGAAATCTAACTCCTGAATAACAACCAAAGGCTCTCTCACCAAAACTCTTCCTTGGGGATCTCTGGGACTTAATTCCATCAAAGAGTTCAGTCTTCTCCATCTGCTCACCATCTTATTTGTGAAATGCCCAAACTTCGAACTCAAGAGAGGAAGTCTAATTAGTCAAGAGAGCGGCGGGACCTTGAACAAGTCAGCCCGGAGGCTGGGGGCCTTGAGTTCACCTTGAGTGGCAAAAGCCTCAGCCCCACTGTGCCCTTCACAGGAAACTGAGGGTTGTGCACTCTGGATCCTTGGGGAAAGAAGCCTATGCACTCATTCTCTTTTGAAAAACATTCTCCTTTGAAAACCAAATCCCAGAAATGTCATCTTCAAAGCCAGCAGAAATTATAAGATGTCTCCTGGTGCTGTCAAGTCTTAAAGACCCTGAGGGAACTTGTTTAGGGCTACCCCAGGGGCCTTTAGAGATACAGGAACAGGGTTTCTTATCCCAAGAAACCTAAATATGTCCCACATATGTAAACTTCCCATTAAGCTTAACTCCTCTGTGAAACCAAGCCCTGAAAGGTACTTGAGGAAAAATTCATCTTTTACATAAAATCATCCCTGGATCATTGGGTTTTTCCAACCTTATAATTTAAAAAAACAATCAAATACTGCATTAATGGTATCACAATCCAGGTAAGACCCTGGACAGAAGATTTCTCTTCTGACTTTTTATTAGTAGTATAAATTCCACTTTCATCACTTTGAAATGGAGTGGGATGGGAGAAACATCTCCACATCTAAAATTCATAGTCATTGTTCAGCACCTCCCCCATTGAAATGTTCCCCAAATAAATGATTCTCAGATATGATGGATTAAAGTGTGCATGCTAAATAATAAAAAGAAAAAAGAAAACTCGAGAATTGGAAAGTAACTTAGAAGTCACTAGTAACTATTGACTAGTTATTTTGGCCCAGAATCTCAAGGTGAGGGCCTGAGCCACCAAGAACCTGGAATTCAGATGTGAGTGACCAGCAGACCAGAATCCTTTCTAGGCACCAAACTCCTTAACCCTGTAGAACTAAAGAACCTCAGGACTCACGTGATGTACCAATGGGGGAATTCAAAGTTACGTGCTATTTGCTTTTGTCCAGAATTCCCTACATGTAATTTATGTTCAGATGGTCATTCAGTGCTCCTCCACAGTTTATCATGATGCCCTAGGCCATGAACAGCCACTGCCCTAGATCACGGGAAAAGTAATGTCTCTTATGTCCACCTCTCCACTCCAGGTATGTTTTCCTTTAAAGCTATCTGACTCAATGACTTCCAAAAATCTAACCCAAAATTTTTCTTCTAATCAAAACTTGTCATGTTGCAACAAGTGAACATGGTTTGCATTAACTCCCTTAAGCTGTCTGTGCTCTAAAAACTTCCTATTTTTAGAACCTACCGTTTCTCCGAAATAACACTCCCCAGTACAGTAGTGCTAGGCACATGAGCCATGTAAATGTAAATTTTGATTACTTAAAATTAAATTAAATTGAAAATTCAGTTCCTCAGTTACGTTTGCCACATGTCTACAATGTCTACAATGACTGCAATAGTGGACAGTGCAGATATAGAACATTTTGGGCATCACAGAAAGTTCCATTGCTCAGCAGTGCTCGAAGAGATGCAGATTTCATCCCAACTAGACCATAAATTCCTTAATCTTTTCAAACCCTGCAACTCCGAAACCCAACTGCTTATTATCATTAAGCCCAGCCAAAACGGGACGCCATTTTCATTTGATTTGTAGTAGAGTTGACAACCTAACTCAGACCTTTCGTTTTTTTTTTTTCTTTTTTTACTCTTTGTTTTGAGACCATTGTAGATGCCAACGCAAGTCTAAGAAATGATAGAGAGAGATCCCACTTCCCCTCTACCCGGGTTCCCCAAAAGGTTGCATCTTAAATCGCTTTAGTACGATGTCACAGCCAGGAAATTGCTATTGATATAATCCACTGACTTTATTCAGATCTCACAGTTTTGCATGCACCCATTTGTGCTTACATCTGCGCATATGCAATCTTACCACGTGTGTGGATTTGTGGACAACCATCACGGTCAAGATTCAGAAGAGTTCCATCACAAGCATCTCTGATGCTACCATCTTACAGTTACAACCCCCATACCTCCTCCCCTCTCCCTAACTCCTGGCAACATGTACTCTGTTTCCCATCTCTACAACTGTGTCATTTTAAGGAATATCATCTAAATGGAATCATTCAGTATGTAACATTTTCAGATTGGCTTCTTTTTACTCAGTATAATTCCCTTAAGATTTGTCCAAGTTGTCGACTGTATCAGTGGTTAGTTCCTTTTTAGTGCTGAGTACCAACCCATGGTATGGATGTACCAGTTTGCCTAACCATTCACCCACTTAAGGATACAAGAGATGGTTCCAGTTTGGGGCTATTACAAATAAAGCTGCTATAAACACTTGTTTGCGTGTGAACATAAGTTTTCCTTTCTATGGGATAAATACCCAAGAGTGCAATTGCTGGGCCATATGGTAAATGCATGTATAGTCTTGTGTGAAACTGCCATATGCTTTTCCAGAGTGGCTGTCCATTTTGCAACTTTATCTGCAATGTATGAGTGAGGCAGTTTCTCTGAAGCCTCATCCACCTTTGGTCTTGGCACTCCTTTATCCTGCCATTCTCATAGGTGTGTGGTAGTATCTCCCTGTGGTTTTAATTTGCATTTCCTAATGGCTAATGGTGCTCATCACATTTTTCATGTGCATGTTTGCTAGGTGCTCTTCAGTGAAATGTCTGTCCATGTCTTTTGCCCATTTTCTATTGTATCGTGTGTGTTTTTTACAGTTGACGTGTGAGGGTCTTTATGTATATGCTACATAGTAATTTTTGTGAGATACGCTATTAGCATATATTTCCCCAACCCGTAGCTTTTATTTTTTTTAAATTCTAGTTAGTTAACATACAATATAATATTGGCCTAGGAGTAGAATTTAGTGATTCATCACTTACATACAACACCAAGTGTTCATCACAAGTGCCCTCCTTAACACTCATCACCCTTTTAGCCCATCCCCCACACACCTTGTTCTCCATCAACCCTCAGTTTGTTCTCTGTCCTTAAGAGTCTCTTATGGTTTGCCTCCCTCTCTTTTTTTTTTCCCCTCCCTCTATTTCATCTGTTTTGTTTCTTAAATTCCACATATGAGTGAAATCATCTGATATTTTCTTTCTCTGATTGACTTATTTCACTTAAATAATACACTCTAGCTCTATCCATGTTGTTGCAAATGGCAAGATGTCCTTCCTTTTTAAGGCTGAGTAATACCCTATTATATGTGTATACCACTTCTTTTTTTTTTTTTAAGATTTTATTTATTTATTTGTCAGAGAGAGTGAGCACAGGCAGACAGAGTGGCAGGCAGAGGCAGAGGGAGAAGCAGGCTCCCTGCCGAGCAAGGAGCCCGACGTGGGACTCGATCCCAGGATGCTGGGATCATGACCTGAGCCGAAGGCAGCCGCTTAACCAACTGAGCCAACCAGGCATCCTGTGTATACCACTTCTTTATCCATTTAGCAGTTGATGGATGTTTGGGCTCTCTCTATAGTTTGGTTATTGTTGATAATGCTGCTATAAACATCAGGGTTCATGTCCCCCTTCAAATCAATATTTTGCATCCTTTGGCTAAATACTTAGTAGGGCAATTGCTGGGTTGTAGGGTAGCTCTATGTTTAACCCTTTGAGGAACCCCCATATTGTCTTCCAAAGTGGATGTACTCATTTGCATTCCCACCAACAATGTAAGAGGGTTCCCCTATCCCTGCCCTTGCCAACACCTATTCTTTCCTGTGTTGTTAATTTTACCCATTCTGACAGGTATGAGGTGATATCTCATTGCGGTTTTGATCTGTATTTTCCTGAAATGAGTGATGTTGAGCATCTTTTCATTTGTCTCTTAGTCATCTTGATGTCTTCTCTGGAAAAAAGTCTATTCATGTCTTCTGCCCATTTCTTACCTGGATTATTTGTTTTTTTGGGTGATGAGCTTGGTAAACTCTTTATAGATTTTGAATGGTAATCCTTTATATGATGTCATTTGCAAATATCTTCTCCCATTCTGTAGGTTGTCTTTTAGTTTTGTTCATTGTTTCCTTTGCCGTGCAGAAGCTTTTTGTCTTGATGAAGTCCCAATAGTTCCTTTTTGCTTTTGTTTATCTCACTTCTGGAGACATGTCTAGTAAGAAGTTGCCAGCCTGCAGCTTTTAATTCTCTTCACAGTCTCTTTCAAAGTTCTAAATTCTTATGAGGTCAATTTATCAATTTTTCTTTTTACAAATCATAATTTGGGATCTATTATACGAAATCCTCACCCAGTCTTACATTCCAAAGAGTTTCTCCTATTTTTCTAACTGAAAATTTAATACTTTAACATTTTGCATTTAAGTCCATGATCCATTTTGAACTAATTATAAGATGTGAGGTTTAGGTCAAGTTCATTTTTTTGCCTACGAATGTCCAATTGCTCTAGTGCCATTGGTTGAAAAGGTTAACTTTCCTCCAATGAATTATTTTTGCATCTTTGTCAAAAATTAGTTGGGCAGAAAGTTCTGGAGATCTGTTGTACAATATGAATGTACTTAACACTACTGGACTATATACTTAAGAATAGTTAAGGCGGTAAATCTTATATTTTTCACACAATTAAGAAATACTATTTAAAATTTTTAAAATTAGTTGGGCATATCTGTATGGGTCTAACTCTGGATTCTCTATTTCATTGATCCATGTTTCCTTTTTTACTAATATTATACTGACTTGATTATAATAGATATTTAATATGGTTAAAAATAGGTATAGTGAATTCTCCCACCTTATTATTCTTTTCTGAATTTGTTTCAGCTATTCTAGGTCCCGTACAGACATTTGTGATTTTTACTTATCCTTCACAAAAAAAAAAAAAAAAAGAACATTTCATATATGGAAAAACTGATGCATTGACCTCTATTTTTACTCACCAAAAATTTACTCATCAAATAAATTATCATTTATTGACCATTTTTTCTATGTTGGCACATTACAGACAAGATTTCATTCAATTTTCATATAAACCCATGCAATATGTGGTATCCTCATTTCTATATACAAGATAACTGAAGATCAGGTAAATTAAGTAATTTTCCCAAAAACACACAAATGATAGGTGGTAGAACCTAGATTTAAATGTGGATCTATTTTTTTAAAGATTTTATTTATTTATCTCACAGACAGGTAAAACACAAGTAGGCAAAGGGGCAGACAGGGGGAAAGGGAGAAATCGGCTCTCCACTGAGTAGGGAGCCCAACGTGGTGCTCAATCCCAAAACCCTGGGATCATGACCTGAGCCAAAGGTAGTCATTTAACTGACTGAGCCACCCATGCACCCCAACATGGATCAATCTGATCCAAAGCCCAAGACTTACTACTGTACCACTGCATTCATCTTTCACAATGTCTACTATCTGCTTAATAATCTCTGCTTAATCTCAAGGATACAAAGGTGAGCAAAACATGGCCGTGATTTTGAGAATCTCTTAGATTATTTCTAGCAGTCTCAGAACTCAAGGTAACAGGCTAAGAATAGGTACAACCAAGCTGAGCTATAATGCCTTTCTCCATCTTCCTTTATGGAAATTTCTTCTCTCACCTCAGTCTTTTATTTTGTAACAATGACTAGCCATTAAACCACCCAAATTTCCCAATCTGAAAGATCCTAACCATTCTCCCCTACTAGTCCTACCATCAAGTCTCAGGTCATAGTAATAATGCTCTATCACTCTACTCAGTTAGTAGAGGAGAGAGGAGATGGACACAGCTATTCCAAACCCAAAACTTAGGGTAAATAGCTTCAATCCTCAATAAAAGTAATCCTTACTGGTTGGCACAGGCCATATGATAACTGGAATACCACTTACACTAAGGTCCATTTCGTATCTGTGCAGGGACTACCCTGCAGTTACTGTGACTCTTCATGACCTCCAACATTTAACCGTATGCAGCGATCCAGCACAACAAAGAGCCACTCTTGGGGCGCCTGGGTGGCCCAGTGGGAAGCCTTTGCCTTCAGCTCAGGTCATGATCTCAGGGTCCTGGGATCGAGCCCTGCATCGGGCTCTCTGCTCAGCGGGGAGCCTGCTTCCTCCTCTCTCTCTGCCTGCTTCTCTGCCTACTTGTGATCTCTGTCTATCAAGTAAATAAAAAAAATAAAATTAAAAAAAAAGAGCCACTCTTTAGAAACACAATATTTGCATCTTAGTAATATCTGCCTCTAAGGTATCAGTCACGACAGGGAAGAGCTCTATGCAACTGTATACCTTTCCCATTGCAAACACATGATTTCATTAGCATTCCTCTGGGGTTCTCATAGAAGCAGTGAAATAAATTCTTTGTTTTCTAAAAGGTTAAAGAAGGTCAAATCTGACTTTTATTGTCTATCGAAAAGTAACTGTTAAAATGGGACCTCATACATATGGTAATCCCTTACATGAAAAGGAAAGTTCCAGAACAAATTAATCACTAAGGGAAGGTCACATTAAGGAACTCTATGTCCAAACACCATGCAAGGCAACAGGCTTACAGAGAAGAAAAAGGATTGGCCCCTAACCTTAAGGATCTCACAATAGCAAATAACTATAATGCACTCTAAAATAAAGGTCTGCATGAAGCTTCCTTCCCCTGAAGGAAGAAAATTATGCTCAATCAGAAGAGGTCAGGAAAAACTATGCAGAAAATTTGAGATTTGAGTTAGTTTTGAAAATTCTAAAACCATGGACAGAAGTGAAGAAAAGTGCTATCTTGGAAATTTTAAAATAAAAAAAATGTTTCCTCAGTGAGAAGTCTGATTTCAGAAGTCTCCTTCAATATAAATATGTCAGCAACTTATCTGTAAAACAGGCCTGACATCACCTCCCCTCATATAGATATTGTGAGAAGTGATTGTGACACTCCTGATTAAACAGAAATCATTACCAACCCAGGAGTGCAACATATGTCTCAACGCTCCCTGCCTCCCATGCACTCCTACAGGCTGCACTTGGCAGCAGGGCAGAGCACAGATTTACACCAGACAACCAGCCCTCCTCTGATGATCATCAGGGAGGATCCACTGACCACACTACCTGAGCCCCTAAAAGTGGTGAGGAAATATTTTAATTAAGGAGCCTGTTTGACAACCAGATCCCCACAGATACGTCCCAAAGACAGAGAACATAAAATATTCAATAAATGCAAGAGCAAGTTCATCAACATTGTCACAGAGGGGCAGTCTGTCTGAACATGAGAGATACTCAAATAGATGGAGGACTCTCTCTTGTTCGGTCAACGTGGTCCTGTTTCATCGTTGAACAAATCACTCATTTTTCACCCCAAAAGCTAAAACAGCAGAGAGATGTTAAGCCCTTATCACATTAAGAGATGTATATTTAAGTAATGTGTCCAGTTAGACCTAACATGTCCACCCAGGACAAACTCCAGACTAGCCCAATTTTCATCAAAAGTTCATTGGGGGGGGAGCGCCTGGGTGGCTCAGTGGGTTAAAGCCTCTGCCTTCTGCTCAGGTCATGATCCCAGGGTCCTGGGTTTGAGCCCCGCATTGGGCTCTCTGCTTGGCGGAGAGCCTGCTTCCCCCTCCCTCTCTGCCTGCCTCTCTGCCTCATTGTTATCTCTCTCTGTCAAAAAAAAAAATTAGTAAAATTTAAAAAAAAAAAAAGTTCATTTGGGAAAACTATATTTGTGGAAGATCACTTCAAAGATGAGGGGCCCTCCACTTACTCAGTGAATGTGACCATCAGAGAGCGAGAGCTGAACAGGCAACATTGGAAGATTCTTGCTAAAAGATACAGTCCTAAAAAGTCCTTTCTGCCCATATGGCAGGCCTATCATGGACAGTGTTAATTGACAGATCATACAATACTCACCTTTTTCATGGAACATCCAGAGAAATTTTTCTTAGATCTTGGTAGAAGACAGATGAATCTCCTGGAAAGAACGTGAAAAAATTTTATGGACACTGTGACTATCATGACTTCTACTATCCATACTTTTGTTTTGGCTACCAGGAAGCAGACATAATTTGAAATGTCCTTGTAGTCATTGCCCAGGACCTATGGCATGTATTCGGTGTTATTTTTTTACCATCTTTTTTTTCTTCAGCCTTATTTCATTGCTCATCTATTCCTTAGCCTCTTTTACTATTTCCATAGGATATAAAAAACAAAAACCCAGCCAAAGAGAATAAATGTTGAGATATATCTGTATATAAATTATGCAGGTCAGTAGATGGCATCACCATAAACTGGAAAACAAGTGACCTGAGAAAGAAATTCTATGACAGCACCCAGTGAGTCTAGTACCAGATCCACATGCTGGGGTCACTCACTGAATCTGAGTTTTACCAAATGTCTTAAAAGTATATCCTTAGAATGGTCTTAAAGACCAGGCATGGAAGAAAGAGCCAATGGATACAGCTTTGAAGCAGTCCAACTTCTTTGAAAGGAAAATTGTTAAATGTAAATATTAATTCAATTCATTGTGTATAGCTCTCTAAACTTATTTCAGAAATAAGCTCAGAATCATAAAATGACTATTGTTTCTATTAACCCAAATTTTTTGTGAAATATGGTAACCAAAACTATAATTTGGTCACTATCTTAACATGGGTTCCCCTGAAAGCAGAACTGGAGACAAAGATTCATGTGTCAGTCCTTTAGGAAGATATATGAAACCAAGGAAAAGGTATGAGTGACAGTGTCAGCAATGCAGGCCAGGAGGAAGAGCCATTACAAATACTCATCATCAAGTTGGCCTCCACTGTTGACAATCATTTTCTTGGTCCTAAAGGACCATCTGACAAACCATATGAAATATGTTTTAGAACTGTCAGTAGAGAGAAGAAATATGAGTCTACCCAAAGCCAATTGATCAAAGTTCATCCCACCAGTATTCATGCCCCAACATTTCCAACTAGGTTTCCAAGGCAACCCATGCAGCACCACCAACAGAGAATCCCCAGGGTGGGCACTAGAGAATGGGCCAGAGGCATCAGCAGGAAGCAGGTCAGATTCCTGGCAGAACTGATTATTGTCCACAGTGTTATATTCTTGGAAACTTGTGAAAAATAAACCAATTCTTTTTGATGGGGTCTTTGCCTGGTTTTGGGATCAAGGTAATATTGGCCTCATAGAAAGAGTCTAGAAGTTTTCCTTCTGTTCCTTCTATTTTTTGAAACAGCTTCAGGAGAATAGGTATTATTTCTTCTTTGAATGTTTGGTAGAATTCCCCAGGGAATCCATCAGGTCCCAGACTCTTGTTTTTTGGGAGGTTTTTGATTACTGCTACTAGTTATTGGTCTATTCAGGTTGCCAATTTCTTCCTGTTTCAGTCTTGGAAGTTTATAGGTTTCCAGGAATGCATCCATTTCTTCTAGGTTGCTTAACTTATTGGCATATAGTTGTTGATAATAATTTCTGATGATTGTTTCTATTTCCTTTGTGTTAGTCATGATCTCTCCCCTTTCATTCATAATTTTATTAATTTGGGTCCTTTCTCTTTTCTTTTGGATAAGTCTGGCCAGTGGTTTATTGATCTTATTAATTCTTTCAAAGAACAAGCTCCTAGTTTCATTGATATGTTCTACTGTATTTCGGGTTTCTAATTCATTGATCTCTGCTCTAATCTTAATTATTTCCCTTCTCATGCATGAGTTAGGCCTAATTTGTTGTTGATTCTCCAGTTCTTTAAGGTGTAATGATAGCTTTTATATTCAGAATTTTTCTATTTTTTTAAGTGAGGCTTAGATGGCTATGTATTTCCTCCGTAGGCCCGCCTTTGCTGTATCCCATGCTTTAGACCAATGTGTTTTCATTCTCGTTGGTTTCCATAAATTGTTTAAGTTCTTCTTTGATTTCCTGGTTGACCCAAACACTCTTGAGCAGGATGGTCTTTAGTTTCCAAGTGTTTGAATTTCTTCCAAACTTTTTCTTGTGATTGAGTTCCAATATCAAAGCACTGTGGTCTGAGAATATGCAGGGAATAATCTCAATCTTTTGATATCAGTTGAGAGAGATCTGGTTTGTGACCCTGTATGTGGCCTATTCCAGAGAAAGTCTCATGTACAGTTGAGAAGAATGAGTATTCTGTTTTTTTAGGGTGGAATGTTCTGTATATATCTATGAGGTCCATATGGTACAGTGTGTAATTCAAACTCTCATTTCTTTGTTGATTTTCTACTTAGATGATCTGTCTATTGCTGAGAATGGAGTGTTAAAGTTCCCTACAATTAACATATTATTATCAATATGTCTCTTTATTTTGGTTAACAACTGGCTTATGTAGTTGGCTGCTCCCATGTTGCGGGCATAGATATTTACAATTGTTAGATCTTCTTGTTGGATAGACACTTTAAGAATGAATAGTGTCCTTCTGTATCTCTGACTATAGTCTTTAGCTTAAAATCTAATTTGTCTGATATGAGAATTGCTATCCCAGCTTTCTTTTGTGGTCTGTTGGCATGAAAGATGGTTCTTCATCCCTTCACTTTCAGTCTGGATGTAACTTTAGGTTCAAAATGAGTCTTTTGTAGACAGCACATGGGTGGGTACTGTCTTTTTATCCAATCTGCAACCCTGTGCCATTTTATGGGAGCATTTAGGCCATTCACAGTGAGAGTGATTACTGAAAGGTATGATTTTATTGTCATCATGTTGCTTATGTGGTCTTTGTTTCTATAGATTGTCTCTATAAATTTCTGTTCTATGTCACTTTTGGGGTCTTTCCTCTTTTATAGAACCCTCCTTAATATTTCTTGCAGGGAAGGCTTAGTGGGCACATATTCTTTCAGTTTCGGCTGGTCTTGGAAGCTCTTTATCTCTCCATCTATCCTAAATGACAGCCTTGCCAGATAAAGCATTCTTGGCTTCAGGCAAAGACCCCATCAAAAAGGAGAATTTCAGACCAATACCCCTGATGAATATGGATGCCAAGATTCTCAACAAGATACCAGCTAATAGGATCCAACAGTACATTAAAAGGATTATCCACCACAACCAGCTGGAATTTATCCCTGAGATGCAAGGGTGGTTCAACATTCACAAATCAATCAATGTGATAGAACAAATAAATAAAAGATGAGAGAAGAATGACACGGTCCTCTCAATTGAGCAGAAAAAGCATTCGATACAATACAGCACCCTTTCCTGATTAAAACTCTTCAGAGTATAAGGATAGAGGGAAGATTCCTCAATTTCACAAAATCCATCTATGAAAGACCCTCAGCGAATACCATTCTTAATGGGGAAAAGCTGAGAGCCTTTTCCTTAAGATCAGGAATGCGACAAGGATGCCCATTCTTGCTACTATTGGCCAACATAGTACTAAAAGTCCTAGCAACAACAATCAGACAACAAAAAGATATAAAATGTATTCAAATTGGCAAAGAAGAAGTCAAACTCTCTCTCTTCCCACATGACATGATACTTTATGTGGAAAACCCACCCCAAATTACTAGAACTCATACAGCAATTCAGTAATGTGGCAGAATGCAAAATCAATGTACAGAAATCAGTTGCTTTCCTGTACACTAACAGTGTAACTGTAAAAAGAGAAATTAGGGAATCTATTCCATTTACAATAGCACCAAAAACCATCAGATAACTTGAAATAAACCTAACCAAAGAGGTAAATGACCTATACTCTAGGAACTACAGAACACTCATGAAAAAAATGGAAGAAGACACAAAAAGATGGAAAAAAAAGATGCTTATGGATTGGAAGAATAGACATTGTTAAAATGTCAATGCTGCCCAGAGCAATCTATATTTTCATCACCATCTGGATCAAAATACCATCAGCATTTTCAAAGCGCTGGAACAAATTATCCTAAAATTTGTATGGAACCAGAAAAGACCCCGAATCACCAAGGAAATATTGAAAAAGAAAAACAAAACTGGGGGCATTCCATTGCCTGATTTCAAGCTATATTACAAAGCTGTGATCACCAAGATAGCATGGTACTGGCACAAAAACAAACACATAGATCAGTGGAACAGAACAGAGAACCCAGATATGGATTTTCAACTCTATGGTCAAATAATCTTCGATAAAGCAGGAAAATATATCTAATGGAAAAAAGACAGTCTCTTCAATAAATGGGGCTGGGAAAATTGGACAGCTGTATACAGAAGAATGAAACTTGACCATTTGCTTATACCATACACAAAGATAAATTCTAAATGATGAAAGACCTCAATGTGAGACAGAAATCCTTCAAAATCCTAGAGGAGAACCTGGGCAGTAACCTCTTTGACATTAGCCACAGCAACTTCTTTCAAGAAACATCTCAAAAGGCAAGGGAAACAAAAGCAAAAACGAACTTACATCACCAAGATAAAAAGTTTGTTCATGGCAAAGAAAACAGTCAACAAAATAAAGAGGCAACTCAAGGAATGGGAGAAGATATTTGCAAATGACACTACAGACAAAGGGCTGATACCCAAGATCTCTAAAGAACTTCTCAAACTCAACACCCAAAAAACAAATAATCAAGTCAAAAAATGGGCAGAAGACATGAACAAACACTTCTCCAAAGAAGACACATAAATATCTAACAGACACATGAAAAAATGTTCATCATCATTAGCCATTAGGGAGATTCGAATCAAAACCCCCTGAGATACCACTTTACACCAGTTAGAATGGCAAAAATTGACAAGGCAAGAAACAACAAATGTTGGAGAGGATGTGGAGAAAGGGGAACCCTCTTACACTATTGGTGGGAATTCAAGTTGGTATAACCACTTTAGGAAACATGTGGCGGTTCCTCAAAAAATTAAAATTAGAGCTATCCTATGACCCTGCAATTGCACTACTGGGTATTTACCCCAAAGACACAGATGTAGTAAAAAAAAAAAAGGGCCATATGCACCCCAATGTCCATAGCAGCAATGCCCACAATAGCCAAACTATGGAAAGAACTGAGATGCCCTTCAACAGATGAATGGGTAAAGAAGATATGGTCCATATATACAATGGAACATTACTCAGCCATCAGAAAGGATGAATACCCAGCTTTTGCATCAACATGGATGGGACTGGTGGAGATTAGGCTGAGTGAAGTAAGAGAAAGAGAAAGTCAATTATCATATGCTTCACTTATTTGTGGAACATAAGGAATAGTGTGGAGGACATTAGGAGAAGGAAGGGGAAAATGAAGGGGGTAAACTGGGTGGGGGGAACCATGAGAGACTATGGATTCTGAAAACTGAACCAAGGGTTTTGCAGGGGAAAGGGCGAAGGAGGATGGGTTAGCCCGGTGAGGGGTATTAAGGAGGGCACGTATTGCATGGAGCACTGGGTGTTATATGTAAACAAAGAATCCTGAAGCACTACACCAAAAACTAATGATGTACTGTGTGGTGACTAACATATCATAATAAAAAAAAATAATATAAAGAAATAAGTAAACCAAAACACAACTATACTTGTTTTTCCTGATCTGTCTACAATTCTTTTAAAACTTCAGAGAGGGGACGCCTGGGTGGCTCAGTTGGTTAAGCGGCTGCCTTCGGCTCAGGTCATGATCCCAGCGTCCTGGGATCGAGTCCTGCATCGGGCTCCTTGCTCGGCAGGGAGCCTGCTTCTCCCTCTGCCTCTGCCTGCCATTCTGTCTGCCTGTGCTCATATGCTCTCTCTCTGACAAATAAATAAATAAAATCTTAAAAAAAAAAACTTCAGAGGGGAAAATGAAAAGGCGGTCTGTGCACAAAGCACTGGTGAGATTAAAAATCAAACACTGAAGTTGACATCAGCACTAGAGAACAGCTGGAACAGAAGCATCTCATTGCATCTGATGTAAGCATGAAATGAAATTAATGAGTAGTAGCACTGCAGGTATGACAAGGGTTCCAATGACTAAGAATCTTCTATCTGAAAGAGATCATCATGAGGGACCAACCCCACAGCCAATCGAAACTCTGTGTGCTCAGAATTCTCTACCTTCTAAATTAGTGCCAAGTTGAAGGAAATAGACAGCAGCTCGTTGAATGGAAAATCAGTTCCCATACATCCAAAAAATATTCAGAAAGTTTGGCAGCTTAAGAGTATCAGAACATAAGTCAAAATCTTTTGCTATTGCCATTAGAATCCACAGCAGAGGGGCGCCTGGGTTGCTCAGTGGGTTAAGCCTCTGCCTTTGGCACAGGTCATGGTCTCAGGGTCCTGGGATCGAGCCCCACATTGGGCTCTCTGCTCAGCAGGGAGCCTGCTTTCCCCTCTCTCTCTGCCTGCCTCTCTGCCTAGTTGTGATCTCTCTGTCAAATAAACAAATAAATAAATAAATAAATAATTTTTTAAAAAAAGAGATTTAACTCAAGCAACAGAACACAGTGACAAGAATAAGTCAGGAGCTGTGAATGAGGCTTAGGGCCTTTTTACACCTTGAACAAATGAGTGACAGTTAAACATTTCTCCTGAAAGCAAAATTTTAATTTTAAATACATCATTAAAATATGTAATACAAAATTAAGATAGTGACAATAAATAGTTTTAATGTAATGAGAAATATATCCCAGTATTTCTATAAAGGCTATATTCCTTTAAATACAAATTGTATATTAATCATTTATGATTGCCAAATTTTTGTAGAAACACAAGTGAATAGATTTTATGAGGTTCTAGCTCTGTTTCACATTAGGGGATCATCTTAGACAACACGGATTGTCTCATGGATTATAATCTCAAAGTGGATTACATAGATATAAAAAGCCTCTGTGAGAAAAGAGTTTCCTGGTAAGATGTGATTACATCTTAAAAATAAAATCTTACACCACTCACACCAGTCAGAATGGCTAAAATTAACAAGTCAGGAAATGACAGATGCTGGCAAGGATGCCAAGAAAGGGGAACCCTCCTACACTGTTGGTGGGAATGCAAGCTGGTGCAACCACTCTGGAAAACAGCATGGAGGTTCCTCAAAAAGTTGAAAATAGAGTTACCCTACGACCCAGCAATCACACTACTGGAAATTTACCCTAAAGATACAAATGTAGTGATCAGAAGGGGCACGTGCACCCAAATGTTTACAGCAGCAATGTCGACAACAGCCAAACTATGGAAAGAACGTAGATGTCCATCAACAGATGAATGGATAAAGAAGATACATACATACACACACACACACACACACACACCACAATAGAATACTATGCAGCCATCAAAAGAAACGAAAGCTTGCCATTTGCGATGACATGGATGGAACTAGAGGGTATTATGCTGAGCGAAATAAGTCAATCAGAGAAAGAAGAATTTGAGAGGAAGGGCATGGGTTGTGGGGGGTAGGGAAGAAAAAAATGAAACAAGATGGGATTGGGAGGGAGACAAACCTTAAGAGACTCTTAATCTCACGGAACAAACTGAGGGTTACTGGGGAATTGGGGAGGGGAGGGATAGGGTAGCTGGGTTATGGACATTGGGGAGGGCATGTGCTATGGTAAGTGCTGTGAAATGTATAAGCCTGATGATTCACAGACCTGTACCCCTGGGGCAAATAATACATTACATGTTAATTAAAAGAACAAAAAATAAATAAAATCTTAAAAACATTGGATTAAACAAGATAAACCACTGTGGATCACATAGAGATGGAGCAAGGGGTGGGGCTAAGAGCAACCAGCATTCAAATCATGGTAGACCAAGTTCTTGCTTGAAGCAGGGCCAAGCAAAGACTGGCCAGTGGTTCTGCCTATCTGCAGACCTGAGCCAGTGGCCCCATCTAGTCATGGGGCTGGGCTGTCAGTTCTGCCAGATTTGGATCACAAGCCCACAGGCTATACCAGTGTGGACCCAATTCTGAGGCCCTGCCTGAGCAGGGGAACAAATTCACTGCTTTGCCCAATTGCTGAGCATAACCTCCAACCCCATCCCTCCAGGAAGCATGGCCACAGATGTCTGAAAGCAACAGAGCACAACTCACACCCCATTCAAGCAGAGAGCTAAGC
>RCUC01139648.1:0-10511 GCA_003697995.1 Taxidea taxus jeffersonii
CCCCCCCTCACTGATCTGAGTTTTGCACCCCTCCCCTTCCTGAGGGACTGGACATCTTCCCCTCTGCCCTCGCCCCAGCCCTTGATCCCAGGCGCCGGGGTTAACCCAAGCATCTACAGCCAGCAGAACCGGCCCTCACTGGGCAGGGCTGGGTGAGCAGCTCCCTGACCCTGAAGGTGACCAGCGCCCTGAGCAGAGAAGGCGTCTCCTGTGAGGCCTCCAACGCCCACGGGAAGAAGCAGCATGTCTTCCACTTCGGCTCTGGTGAGGAGCTGCAGGGGTGGGAGGAAGCTGCCCCAGGGTCCGACCGAACCCTGCCAGCTGACCCCTCCCCTCCCCCATCCTGTCCCTGCAGTGGCCCCCCAGACTGCCCAGGCCGGCGTGGCTGTCATGGCTGTGGCCGTCAGCGTGGGCCTCTTGCTTCTCGTCGTGGCTGCCTTCTACTGCATGAGACGCAAGGGTCGCCCCGGCTGCTGCCGGCGAGGGGAAAAGGGGGCTCCGTGAGTGGCCTGCAACCTTGGAATTGACCTCTGTAACCCCATCCCATCCGTCCACCCACCTCTGATGTCACCTCCCACTTCAAACCCAAACCCAGCCCGTGACCAGCCCCAGCTACTTCCCATCCTCAACCCCAGACCCAAACACATCCCAGCCCCGGCCCCATCGCCAAATGAAATGCAATCTCGTCTCCAACCTCAGACCTAATCCACAGCAACACCCAGCCCAGAACCATCCCTGACCCCATCTCCAAGCCCTGCTGCAGCCCATCTGAGGCCCCGGTCTCCTTTGCCACCCCAGCCTTATCCCCATCCCCAAACGTGGTTTATAACCAACCCCAAATCTGTCCGCCTCTAACCTCTCCATCCCGACCGTGCCTCAGCCCCAATCCCCAGCACACCCCTAACCTCACCCTGAACCCCAGGCTCTCCCTCAGCTGCCTCCTCAGACCCAGGGCCCCTCTGTCCCCAGCTCATTCCCATTCCTTACTCCAGTTCCTTGTCCGCCCATCTGTCCATCTGTCGGTCCGTCTGTCCGTCCTCTCTGGCCTGATCACGTGGCCACCTTTCTCTCCAATCCGCAGCCATCTCCAAACCCATCCCTGGAGCTGGTCCCCAGCTAAGTCCCCACCTTCAACTGTGACAGCATCCTACCCACCCATCCCCATCCCACTTCCGCCCGCCCCTGTCCCCCAAGTCCATCCTCATCCCAGACAACCCCCTGCCTCAGCCCCTTCCCCAGGCAGGACCACCTCCAACGTGCTCCCTCCTCTCCCTGCCCCCAGGCCACCTGGGGACCCACAGCTGAGCCACTCAGGGTCAGAGCGGCCTGAGCAGACAGGCCTTCTCATGGGAGGTGCCTCTGGGGGAGCCAGGCATGGCAGCGGGGGCTTCGGAGATGAGGTGGGTGAGGACCCAGGCACCTTGAGGGTGGGGGGAGCAGCGGGGGGGGGGTGTGGGGGGCCCAGGCTGACCTCTCCTTCTCTTCCCAGTGCTGAGCCCCGAGGACCTCGGAGAGGCTCCACTGGACCTGACCTCAGAGAGTCAGCATCAGATAACCAGCTCTGCCCACGCCTCCGCCTGCCCCCACCTTCCCTCTTCCCCCTGTGGCCCTCCCTTCCCTTCCTTCCTCTGCAGGCGGGGCAGGGACCTACAGCAGCCACTGCTGGCCTGGAGGGAGGAGGGTGGATAGGAGGGGACCTTCCTCCAGGGAATATGACTCTCCCAGGCCCCAGAATAGCTCCTGGACCCAAGCCCAGGGCCTGGCCGGGGACAAGACAAGGCTCCAGGGCTCTGAGGGTCGGCTGGCAGGGGCGATTTTTACCTCCTGCCCGCATCGCTGGTTCCCCACTCCCACCCCGCGCCCCACCTGACGTCCTGCTGCATAGTCTGACACTGGATCCCCACCCCTGCCCCATGCCCTGTGGACACTGGAGTCAGGAATAAAGGCTGTCACGTCCCACCATGCTGTGGCCAGAGCCTCTTCTGGAGGGTGACAGGAGAAGGGGGCACAGGTGATGCTCCCTCCCCACCCCCCTTGCCAGACCTGGGAGAAGTCTGATGTCCTAGAGGAAGAAGTAAGAGAACAAGGAGGGACTCTGCTGGCCAAGGGTGGAAGAGAGAGGACCCAAGGGTCCTAAGGGAGTCCAGTGCCTGCTTGAAGGGTGGGGTGCTGTTCCCTTAAGTGCAAGCCCCAGCCTCTCCTGCAGAGACCAAGTGGGAATTGAAGCTGCAGGATGGAGGAAAAGCTTTCTCTGAGCTGCCAGAGTGGATGGAATTAGGGCTGGAGCTGCCCCCTTTGAGAAAGGCGCGGTTCCTGCCACTGAGAATTCCCTAGGGAAGGAGGGGTGACTCGGAGGAACCCACAAAAGGGTTTCCGGAGCAGACAAGACTGAGGCCAGTTAGAGAGACTTAATGAGGTCGAGGAAGAGAGCCATTTGAGAGTGGAATGAAAATGGGGAGATCGGGTGAGGGGGGCGTGGACTGCAGAAGCCCTGAGGGTCAGACAGACAGAGATTTGGGGAAAGAGAGGCAGAGACAGACAAATAGCGACAAAGAGAGAAACAGAACTGGGGCTCAAAGATCACGACAGTCAGCAAGGGAAAGAAAAAGGTTGAAAGGAGCAGCTGAGAAGGGGTGCCTGTGTGACCTTGGGCAGTCACCTGGGCAGTGGAGGGGCTGCTGCAAGGCGTGTGTGCGGCCGGAGGTCTCTGCACTCAGACCTCCGGTCTCCCGCAAGTGCGTCGGCTTCTCTGTCCTCAGTTTGCTCATCCACAAAATGGACAGAATGGGATCTGTCACCCTGAGACAGTGGCGAGCTGCTATAGGAAGGCCTCCTGGTAGTGGACTGTGCCCTCAGCCTCCCATCTGAAGGTCCCCAGAGAAGAAGAGCTCACAGCCTGATGAAGATGCCCAAACTCCACTGTTTATTGAATCGGCTTAAAACAAATGAGAGAAGCTGGAGAAAAGAGAGGGAGTAGGTTAACACACTTAGATCAGGGCATAAGAGAGCCAGGTCCCCGCCTGAGTGTTGGGGTACAGGCGGCTCCCGAGTCCTATCTCCCCATGGTGTGGTTCTGATGCCCACGGTGGAGGGTGAACTAAGGGGTTCTGCAACCCAAAGGCGCCAGGGCCATGGAGTGGGGGGAGGGAGCAAATGCTCTTGGCCATGACTGTAGCTGGCTGGAAACGTGCTTGGCGGCGATGGCTTTTAACGACATGGCTTGGGCCCAGGACTCAGGGAACAGAGCTGGAGTCACCAGCAGGAAGCCCCTCACCGACACATGACACATGGACCCTTGGGGCTTACACGATCCTTCTATCCTTCCCATCTATGTCCAGATCATTCTTAACATGTCTGCCAGGCCCTGTGAGCTGCTTCTGAAAAAACCTCTCTTTGTTTCATCTCTCTGCTTCCCGATTCACGTGGCTTTCTTGTTTTCTATATGGCAGAAGTGACTATGCTTTTTAAAAAAATACAGCAGACACAAGAGAGTGGTTGAGAGAATTTGATAAGATAACCATGGAAAGTGTTTATACAAAGCCTGGCACGGAGTATGTTTTCAGCACGTGTTTATTATTAGTAGTATCACCATCCAAGGAAAATGGAGAGTCAGAGAGAAAAGCAAAATAGCGTCCCTTGGTCCAGGGAAGGGACCAGGTGGAGAGAGATATCACTGTAAGAGCAGACATTGGTGAGGGGGGATCTGGGGATCTGGGGGTGGGGGGTGAACAGTTGGTGGGGGGAGGGGAGAGAGGGGACCTCAGGGAGGAGGGGTTCTTTATGCTCAGCACCTGGTCCCAGTTAATGAGGGGAGTGTCCTGGCCTGCCTCCCAGGAGGGCATACATTTGCTTAAGGTCCCTCATCTGTACGGAATCCCAGGCAATTTGCATACAGATGGCAGCCTGTGTCCTCAGTCCAATCCCTTCCGCCTTGGCCAAGAGTCTAGGGGAATGGGAAAGGGGGAGCCCGCAGGATCTGGGGCTCCAAGAAGTAAAAGCAAGCTTGGTGTTTATCAGCATTCTGTGGCTCCCTGTTGCTCTCAAAAACATGAGCCACCCTTCACCCTGCACCACTTACGACCTAAAATGTTGCCCCTCACTCATAACCCACCATTCCCTCTGTCACACATGTCCCCATCTTGTGCCTTCATGACTTAACTATTCCTGGAATGCCCTCCCTCATTTCCCCCATTGTCACAAAGCTTGCCTGTCTTTCAAAGCCTGGACCTCTTGAAGGATTCTAGGAAGTTTTCACTCCCATTTCCCTGCCCTGGGAACTTTATAGGAATCTGTGCCTCTTATGGTCTCCTATAGATTCCATTAGTGAGGGTATGTTTGGTGGCAAATAACCAAAAAAAAAAGAAGTCAAAAATTTGTGTAAGTGAAAAGGAAAATTATTCACTCATATAACCAGGATGACCAAAGGCTGATTACCTTCAGGCATAGCTGGATCCAGGGGCTCAAACAGTCTCATCAGAAAGCTGTCCTCCCCTGGGGCTAATAATACATTATATGTATTATTACATATAATTAATTACATTACATATACATATAATCACATTACATTTTTTTTAAAAAGCTGTCCTCTTCCATTTCACAACTCTGCTGTTCTCCAAACACAGGCAGAGTTTTTCTCTCAAGAGTCACCCCAGTGGGGATGCCTGGGTGGCTCAGCGGGTTGAGCTGCTGCCTTTGGCTCAGGTCATGATCCCAAGGTCCTGGGATTGAGTCCCGCATCAGGCTCCTTGCTCAGTGGGGAGCCTGCTTCTCTCTCTGCCTCTGCCTGCCACTTTGCCTGCTTGTGCTTGCTCTCTCTCTCTCTCTGACTAAATAAATAAATAAAATCTTAAAAAAGAAAAATAGTCACCCCAGCGCCAGATTTCTACCCTACCAGTTTACCAACCCCCAACAAAAAAGGGTGTCCCAGGGCACCTGGCTGGTTCAGTTGGTACGGCATACAACTCTTGGGGTTATAGGTTTGAATCCCACCTTGAGTGTAGCGTTTACTTAAAAAATAAAATCTTTAAAAAAAAAAAAGTGTGTCCTTTTCCTATTCATTCAAGAAGTCTGAAGTCTCAGGGCTAATTCCCATTGGACAGGAATGGGTCCCACCCCCATCCGTGAGCCAATCCCTGTGGCCAGGGGATCAATCAAATGCTCTGATTGGCCAGGACAGGGTCAGGCTCATTGTAGACCTTAAGGACAGAGGTAGGGGATTCCTTGTAGGAAAACTTGGTGCTAGGGTGGGGTGGGGAGGATTTGCTGGAAGAATAAAAAGAGGTTACAGGTTGCCAGGCAGGTAAATACTTGGCACCAACCCCAAAGCTTCAGCAGGAAGACTTTGGCTTTGTGCCTGTACCTCCGGGTGGTTATGGCTCTTCAGTGAAGGGCCATGGGACTTCTCAACGCTGAAGGCTGACTCCTCAGGCATGAGACCCACCCAGGCTTTTGTCAACAAACAGGGCAGCGTTCAGCTTGACACATGATCCCTTCTTCATGTGAAGGGGGCATTAAACTCCAGCTTACCCTCTTAGGGCTTCCCTTGTGGGCTCCACAAAGAACTGCCAGGAAGGCTGAGCTCACTCCTTCACAGGTCCTTCAGAAAAGAGCAGGTGCTAGGGGGCCTTCCTGGAAAAAATCTCGCTGGGGTCTGGGCATCACGTTCAAGGGAGAAAGGGGTGTTGGGGGCGGGCAGGGGAGGCAAGGATTGTGCAAAGCAAATTAGTAGCAAAGCGACATAAAACCCAGGGATACTGGCCATCTAGTCTGTCCCCAGAGTGGGGAGAGAAGGACAGAGATCACGTCTCTCATGAACCCGCTTGTCCCGCTGGTGCCAAGCCTGAGATATACATTATCTGGAGGGCACGTAGGGTAGAAAGGCTAAGAGTGCAGACTGCCAGGGTTCAAATCCCTGCTTGCTACTTTCTTGCTGGGTGGCTTGGGGCAAATGACCCTCAGTGTACTTTTCGGTGAAACGGGGATCACGGTAATGTCTCCTCCAGAGGAGTTTCTCTTGTGAGAAATTAACTAAGATGCATCAGTCCGGGATTTGCCATTTTGTAACTGTTGGGGCAAGTCATTTCATCTCTCTGTGCCTCAGTTCCCTTATTAATAACCACACAGTCCCCTGTGGGTTATTTGAGCTAATACAGTGCACCTAAATTGTACCCAGCACATTGTAAATACATTTGTGAACAGTATTTTTACCAGGACTTGAAGGCAGGCCAGTAAGAATCCCTACTATTTGAGACCTTGCCCTTTGGAGAGGAAAGCTCAGGTGTGTGGTGAGAAGAAGGGGAGGGCAAGTCTAGGGGATCCTCTTGCTGGGGCAAGAAGCTCTCATCTGCTCCCAGTTGATCGGTACCCTTGCCTTAGAGGAACCCGAACGGGGGAGCGGGGGGATTTCAGGCGCTCAGTGTCATCCCCCTCCCCCTCCCCCAGCCTCCCGCTTCCCGCCCTCACCCCAACACACTGGGCGGCCTCACCAGCTCCCCGGTCAGTCCTAGGAATGTGAAGAGGTAGGTGGGGGTGGGGAGGAGCGGGCGCCGCCGGGGAGAGACAAAGGGGCCGAGTCAGAACTAGAAACACAAAGACTCGAGGAGGCTGGGAAGATCGGAGAAGTGGGACAAGGACAAGGGGAGGGACCGACGGAGCCTGGAGGCCGGACCCTAGCCCAGCCCCGCAAGGCCAGCGGAGCGCGGGGCCGGTCTGTGCCGCCCCCTGGCGGGAGGCTGCGGTAACGAGAAGGTGAGGACCCGAGGCAGGAGAGGACGGGGGATGCGCCGAGCGAGAGACAGAGAAGAGAGGCAGGAACAGAGACATCGAGAGAGACACAGAGAGAAACGACAGACACCGAGGGGCACAAATAGAGACAGAGACAGAGTCAAGGGGTTGGAAAGAGACACGGGAACCAAGTGACACAGGAACGGGAAGAGAAGGACAAAGAGAGCAGAAACACAAAGCGACACCGAGACGTGAGGACTGAAAGACCCAGAGTCAGAAATAAAGGGACGAAGGAGATCAAAGATGGTGAGAGAGAGACACAGAGCCAGAGACACTGAGAGGGACAGAGAAATCTGGACAGCGCAGGAATGGCGCAGCGACGCCCAGAGTCCGAGGCAGAGATTGGGAAGAGACAGGATAAGCCGAGACGCTCCCAGATGGGGCCAGATACTGGGCGGGGGACTAGAACTGAGAAAGTCTGGTGGCAGGGAAAGGGGCGGTGGTCTCAGCCTGCGGGCGGGACTCCAGGGGGGCGGGCCTATGACAAACCCACGTGCCTCACGCAGGTGTGACGACGAGGCCTCAGCTAACGCCGAAGGGGGCGGGGCTAGAACTTCGCGCGGGGCTGAGTCCAGGCGGGACTGAGTTCCTGGGAAGAGGCTGGACAAGCTGCCGGGAGAGTGGGTAGGCGGGGCCTATCGGGGCGTGGCTTCGGGGGGCGGAGACCGCCCCGAGCCCCGGAGGGGGCGTGACAGAACCTTAAAGGAGCCACCGGGAGATCGGGGGAGGCGGGGCGCGGGAGGCCTGCTAGAGGGCAAAGGGGCGGGGCTTGAACGCCAGGAGAGGCGGAGATAGAATTCTAGTGGAGGGGCGAGATCAAATCCCCGGAAGCGGCAGGTGTAGAATCCTGGGAGGGGGCGGGTGCAGAGTGCAGGGCGGGGCGGGAGTAGAATCCTAGGGAGGACCCGCGTGGAAGCTCAGAGAGGGCGGGACAGCTTGAGCCAGTGGGGCCGGAGCCCAAGGTCGGCTCCGCGGGGGGGATGGGGGAGGGAAGGGGTGGGTCCTGTGACGTCAGCGAGTCCGAGCTGCGAGAGAGAAGCCGGGGGCCGGGGGCGCGGAGCGGGGAGAGCCCGGCCCCGAGAGCAGAGCCGCGAGAGTAGACCGGGCGGGAACCGGCCCAGAGCCGGAGCCCCTCAGGCACCTGCTCTACCGCCCAGCGGATCGGCGCTCACGGAGTGGCCCGCAGGCCCCGGCCCGGGCCCAGTCCCTCCCCGGGCCCCCCCATGGCCCGGGCCGTAGCCCTCCCGCCGTCGAGATCGTCGCCGACACTGCCGCTCCTGCCGCTGCTACTGCTGCTGCTTCTGCTCCGGGAAACCGGTGAGAAACCACAGACGCCTACCCCCTGCGCGGACCCAGCCCCTTCCCCACCTTCCGAATGGGGGGAGCCTGAGCACCTTCCCCGCTCCACCCCCAGTTCACCGGGTCCTCTCTCTCGAGCCCTCTTCCTCGCTGCCCCCTACCGACTCCGACCCTTTCCTCTCTGCAGCCCTCTCCCCTCATCACTCTTCTTTACAACTCCCCCAGCCTACACCGGACTTCTCGTTACCCTCTCCCCCTTCCTCAGATTCTAACACCAAAAGGGTTAAATCCGAGTCTTCGCGACCCCCTCCCCACCTCGCACCGAGCTGTCAGCCGGATCTGGGGTTCCGTCTCCGCTTACCCCCTCAGGCATGTGGGGAATTTCTCCCCCTCCCCCAGCGGGAGGGTCGCGACGAGGAGACAAGACCATCCCCCCATTTTCCTTCTCCCAGGGCTGGGCGTCTGAGGCCTTGGGAGAATTGAGGGTAGGGGGCCAGATGTCCAGGTCCTCCAGAGGGCCCGGGAGCTCGGGCTTTGGGTCCCTTGGAGGGCCAAGGATGAGTTCCGGCGACCCGGGGAAGGGCTTGACGACTCCAACCCTGGGCCTCAGGGAGATGAAGGCTCTCTTGGGCCCGGGAAAACAAGGGGCTGGGGCCTGGCTCCTGGGCTCCAGAAAAACTAGGGGCTGGGGGCTCTGTCTCCTGAGTCCCTGCCAGAATGAAGGCTAGGGACTATGTGTCCTGGGTCCTAGTCAAATTGGGGGCAGACAGGGCACAAACTTGGTTCCAGGTTGTGAGCAGGGGGCTTTGCCTCCCGAGTTCTAGGTAAAATGTTGGGGGGGGGCCGGGTATCTATCCCGTGGCTCTATCCCGTGGACCTCAGATTTAATTGTGAACATTGGAATGGCTTCTGAAATCCAGTTATAAAATGTGGGCGGGGGACCTTGTTCTTGGCTTCTAGATGTAATCAAGGGCCAGAGGCTCTATCTGGAAAGCTGGAGCTGGGTCGGTGGGGTCCCAGGCCGAAAGAGCAGATGAGCCCCACAGCCTGGGACCCTTCCCTCGCCTTGTGAGCGGTCGGCTGGGACGTCCCTGGGGAAGTTTTACCGGTTTCACTTTGGCTGAACCCGGGAGGGAGGGGCGGGCGCTCTCCCGACTCCCGGTTCCGGACTCCCTGGTTTCGGGACCTTATCTTTTCTCTGGTCGCGCCCTTGTCCCCGGAGCCGCCGCGAGGGGCGGGGCGGGTGGCTGGCGGCGGGGAGGGGGACGCACGGAGCCACCGCCCTAATCTCCCGCCTCTCCCTCCCCTCAGCCCACCAGCCCCCTCCAGAGCCTCTCAACCCCCCTGAGGGAGGGCGCAGCTCTCAGAGGAGGGAGGGGCTGGGAGGAAACAGGTGAAGGAGGTTCTGGCCCCGCCCCTTGCAGGTGACCGGGCTGTTTATTCCCTACTAGAAACTCTGGATGTTGGAGTTTCCCAAGGGTTTGCCCAGAAAGTGTAGGTGGGGCGGGGAGAGTGGGGAGAGATGTCTTGGGGGAACCCTTGGTTACCCTTCTGACCTTATTTTTCCCAGCAGTCTCTGAGTTGTCTCCCAGCCTTTCCTCAGAGCTGGGTACTGCCTCTCCTTTGGTCAGAGATAGGGAGATGAGGTCAGAACCTGCTGCTCCAGGGAGATGCTCAAAACCTACCTGACCTTGAGCCAGGCTTTGACCTGATCTATGATCTCATGGAGTATTCTAGATCTCCCTGGGAGACACATCCTATTCCTGTTCCCATTTTGCAGATGGGGACACAGAGGTTTCAAAAGGGCCAGCCTCTTTCCCAGGGTCCACAGCCTGTCCCCAGGAAGCCAGACTGCAGACTTCAGAGTCTTTCTTGGCTCTGCTCCACCATGAGCCTCCATTTGCTCCTTTGTAAAACTGAGATCGTAACCCCTTCCCTGCAGGGCCATTAGGAGGATTCAGAACTCCTGCTGATCCCATGTGAAAGCACCTGGGGAGGAGGGTCTTCCCCTTTCCTGACCCCTCATCCCTGTGTCTACACTCCCTGCTTTTCTCTCTGCTTCCCTTCCTCTCTCCCTGCCCCGCCCCCTTCATTTCTCACCTCTCTCTGGTCCTGTGGCTCTCTTATCTCCCACAGAGTTCTTTCCCTTTCCTTTCCACCCATCTCTTTTTACCTGTCTCTGGCTCCTCAGCCTTCCCCCTCCTTGGCCTCCTCAGACTGAGGGTGCACCACCTGGGCCTCCAGCTGGGTCCTCCCCAGCTTTCACTGCTCATCCTTGTCAGCCGCCAGGCAGCCCCATAGTGGTGGAGGGGGATGGGAGGAGAGGGGATGGCGGGCCTGCTGTCTCTTCTTGTTAGGAAAGGGGGGGACTGGGGAGCGAAGTGGGGGTGGGTTTGCTCCCAGGCGGGAGCCGGAAGCGGGGAGGGGGG
>ML103939.1:981-176009 GCA_003697995.1 Taxidea taxus jeffersonii
TAAGCCTCATCTCAAGTCCCTAATCAGTAATTTCTTTTCATCTCAGCCATTATCTTTTGCATGGCCAACAAAATGGTGACTTACCTGTTCTCTTTGCATCTACTCATGTGTGCTGACAGATTCTTCCCTACACAATAGCCAGAAATAGCATTTCAAGTTGAAATCTAGTCACGTTACTTCCATATTAAAACCCACTGACATCGTCCCTTATCATAACTGAGAAGACTCTATGTGATCTGAGCCCAGCTTCCACTCTGATCTCATCTCCCATCATGAAGCTGCACTGGTCTCCTCAGGGCCTTTGCACCTGCTGTCCTCTGCCTGGAAAACTCTTCCCCTCAATCCCCTGCTATCATGTCAATCTCAGTACCTCAGAGTAGGTTTGATTTTCCCAAATCCCTCTCTTTTATGTTTTACACCTTTTATTTTCTTCAAAATACTTATCATCATCTGAAATTCAAATTTTAAAGGGATTGATCTCTCCATCTCCCCATGGAGAGGAGAAAGGAGGTGGGGGTAATTGGAGGGGAAGATGAACCATGAGAGACTGTGGACTCTGAAAAACAATCTGAGGATTTTGGAGGGGTGGGGTGCAGGAGGTTGGGTGAGTCTGGTGGTGGGTATTAAGGAGGGCACATATTGCATGGAGCACTGGGTGTGGTGCATAAATAATGAATTCTGGGACACTGAAAAGAAATTAAAAAAATAAAAATAAATAAAAATAGAAAAAAAATAAATAAAATGGATTGACCTCTCTTTGCAAACACTGGCAACTGCCCACTGAATGTCATACCCAGACTCTGAGAAACCAGGATGGAGATCTCCACACCATCCATTTAACCATCTCCTTTGCTGTTCAGAACTATTGTTTTCTTGTCAAGTGGGACATGGTTGAGAACCAAATGTGGGCATCCCTAGAGGGTGGCAGCTTCCTGAGGCTTGCAAGGGGAAGCGGATTATTGGACCTCACTGACCTTACATTCCTTTTCTTCCCACTGTTTTCACAACCAGCACCCACCAGTCTCACTCTGCTCCCCTCAAGTTTTGACATTGAGAGGTTAAGGGAGAATTGAAATCACACACTGGTGTCTGGCCTCTTTTCCCTGTATCTTCCTCTCCCTCTCCTGGAAACAAACATGAGAGATTTTTTCCCCTACATCTCTGTGTGTGTCATATCCTAATTTTCTAATAAAAATTAGAGAGACTAATTTTTATTTATAATTAACTGGCCATTCACACACACCAGATCTCATTCTTAATATAACAAGGGAACCTAAGTAATGTAGACAACCATTTCACTTTTGAAAAAGCTTGGCTTTCTAGGTCATTATCAGAGTGCACACTTGAAAACCTCAACATATCTTCTTTGTTTTCCTGTTGTAACATTCATAACCATTCCTTAGGTAAATCTATAGCTGTAGCAAAATAGGGGAATAGGTCATGTGGAAAGAAATGCAAAAGGCTGAGGCATCTTTATGTTTTAAAAATATTAGCCCTACATGGTATATGCATCTTTCTTAAAAAAAAAAAGAGATATTTCTAAAAATTAGGACTTCTGGACTCAGTACCTAGGTTTCCCACTTGTATCTTCTATTTTTTACTTCCTCATGTTTGCAGTTAACTTCCAGAATAGTTGAAGGATAAAACTAAGGAAGAAGCTTAGAGTAATAAAGTTAAAGCCACAGAAAATAGGATGGAAATAAAGAAAATAACTCAAGAAGTGGTCTCCCAGATCCAATATCTCAATAATGGTGGTTTTATAAAAAAAGAAAAAAAGGGGCGCCTGGGTGGCTCAGTGGGTTAAGCCGCTGCCTTCGGCTCAGGTCATGATCTCAGGGTCCTGGGATCGAGTCCCGCATCGGGCTCTCTGCTCAGCAGGGAGCCTGCTTCCCTCTTCTCTCTCTGCCTGCCTCTCTGCCTACTTGTGATCTCTCTCTGTCAAATAAATAAATAAAAAATCTTTAAAAAAAATTTAAAAAAAGGAAAAAATGGAAGAAGAGATTCTCAAATAACGTAAGAAGATTTTCTAGAATTCTGGGATAGAACTCCAGACTGAAATGGCCCAGAGAGTACTAAGCATCTAAAATGAAAATGAAGCGAAACAAAAAAGTAAAGTAAGGCACATCTAATGAATTTGCAAAGAAAAGATACTAAAAGTGTCTTGAGGAAAATAAGTCCATATAAAGAGCTAGAAATTAGGAGGTCTGAGATTTCTCAGCCCCAGAAGATGCTAGAAATAATGGCGAGGTGTCTCCAACAACGGAAAAGCACAATTAGGTACTTTAAAAATACATCCTGCCAAACTAGAACATGCTTTTTTTTTTCAAGGATATATGAACTATCCCCTTCAAACTGACCCCATAATAAGTCTCAAGAAAATCTTTAACAATTTCAGAACTGACATTATACCTTCATTTATTCAGATGAGACTATACTAGCAATAATACTAATAATAGAAGAGAGAGAGCAACCAATAACCGAGTAACTAAACATGCCCGTTATACTTCCACTTCGGCCATGAAGAAATTATAGGGAATATTCAGTTTGATGGATTCTCTATTGTAGGTAAAAATTATTCTTATATGGGATCATCTTTATGTTCTCTATTTATGATTTTCTCTCTAATTCTTTTTCTTTTTAACCTGCATTAAGTGTTTCTTTTATGTCATTACTTGGATTTTCAGTGATGCCTATTCTGTTCCTTGCTTTTTCTAAATAATTACTTTAAAAAAAGATGTGGGTTTGGTCAACAATTTCTTATACTTCCAATCTCCTTCTTCTGTTGTTTTATAACTTATCTTTAGGACGTTATTTTATCGAATCAATGTTATTTTTAAGTTATATATAGAAGAACTCAACTGTGAAGAATTCAGTTTTATGTTCTTCTAAGTTTATCTCTTTATTTGTCCTTGATATATTGTGTGTGTGCACGTGTGCGTATTTTAGCTGTGTTATATTAGTATATTAGAATATGCCATGGTTTTTCTTTCTATGTTATTTATAATTAGAGGGGCTGATCCCAACATCTTATTTTCTCATAAGTATAATAGATCGATGACTGTTTGATCCTCTTCCCAGCTTTTTATTCTTTTCCACAAGTGCAATGTAAGGATGTTTTGTATTCTGCCTACTTTTATATAGTTCAAGGGCATGTGTCTGGGAGAAGGAAAGCTCACAAATTAGTCCAGTGGTAGAAGGCAGGAGACCTCAAGTCAACAATAGCTGTGTAGTGGTGGTGAGTATCCAGGTATGAGCATCCTGTGAGCTTCTTCCCCATGTCCTATTCCCATTGGTCAACTCAAAGGGGGTCAGGTGGTGCTTGGAGATGAAGTGGATTATATTACAGTACAGGACCCCAGAATTTAGGAAACCGAATCTTTTATAATGGGCAGTAGGCATGTCTGCCGTTTGCTCTGGAAGAAAGTGCTATTTCTGTCTTGCAACACTACCCACTATAAGAAAATACTTGAAAACTTGGTCTGCCCAAGGGGGTCAGTGCCCTGCTTCCAAAATGTGCAGAAACGTAAGACCTCATGGAAATAATCTCCCAACAGTGCATTGAATAAGAAGATCTTCGAGAATCCATGACTAGTATGTCAAACCTTATCTTTCAATTCCCTCACAGCCTGAGAAACCAATTTGGAAATATGATTATTTGTACAAAATCATCCTGGCAGTGTCTTATGTTGACATGAACACAGACATCAGAGCCACACTTGAGTCCTCAATAAACCATAGTTACAAAATGTTACAAACGGACACTTAAGATGAATGAATGAAGAATTTTGACTTTTTAAAATAACTTTTTATGTGCCTTGGTTTTTACTTCTATTAAACATAGAACTTAAGCCAAGTGATCTTTTAAAAAGACTTTATTTATTCATTTTTGGTGGGAGGGGCAGAGGGAGAGAGAGAACCTCAAGCAGACTCCCTGCTGAGCGCAGAGACTGACATAGGGCTTGATCCCAGGATCCCGATATCAAGACCTGAGCTATAATCAGGAGTTGGACGCTCAAATGACTGAACCACCCAGGTGCCCCAAACTAAGTGGTTTTTAAAAAAATATATTTTATTTATTCATTTGACAGAGAGATCACAAGTAGGCAGAGAGGCAGGCAGAGACAGAGAGAGGGGGAAGCAGGCTCCCTGCTGAGCAGGGAGCCCAATGTGGGGCTCGATCCCAGGACCTTGAGATCATGACCCGAGCCGAAGGCAGAGGCCTTAAACCACTGAGCCACCCAGGTGCCCCAAACTAAGTGGTTTTAACGATCTCTCCCTTTACGATTTTTTAAAAAAAATTCTGGATCTCCAGAAGAGGAATTAGCTTATATATTAGGCATGGCTCTTAGGCTATTAGAATTGTAACACCGAAATTTTAATGTCAAGAGTTTTGTTGGTTTCTCACAAGCATTTTTAAGCAATGACAACCTGCATTCCTGCAGTAGTTTAAATATAGTTCAAATGAAATGCACAGTACCTGTGCAGTATCAATGAATGGTTCTCTGTGTCTCTATAATCTCTATAAAGTCTAAGACATTTGCTCTAACCTAAAGATCAGCTTTAAAAAAAAAAAAAGCAAGTAGGTCTGGATTTTGACCTACTTCTTTCTTCCTTTTTTAGTGCATTTACTTTAAAAAAAAAAAAAAAAGTGGAGGGAGAGGAGCAGCCCCAGCCCCGTGTCAGTGACTGAGAGAAGATGTGTTTGCTTGAGTTAAGGTACACTGTAGCAAAAGTAAAGCCATTGGTGACAGGCTTTCCAGAGCTCCAGGCTCTCCCAGGCACTGTGGTCTTGTACTTACTTCCGGTTAGCTATAGAGTCTCTGATAATTAGCTTTATGAGGGAACCCCAGGGAAGGAGCTCAAATACCTCCAAATGGATTGCGAGGTGAGGAGGGAGAGGTGTGAGGGCAAGTCTGAGTGGAAAGTGGGGACCAAGTGTTTCTGGATGACTCTGTGGGCTGTGCCTCATGGAACCTTCAGGGCTGCATGCCTCAGCCTGCCAGTCCTCCTTCCAAAAGTCAACTGGCTTTCATTTTCATCCATCGGCAAAGATTTCACTTGAGGAAAAGTGCACTGATTCAGCAGAACACTTTCCTCCTTGGTTTTCCCTGCATCACGGAGCTACTTTGCTGCTCACCACCTGCCGTCCAAGAGCGATGACATGTTCTTGCCGCAATTAGAGTGGTTTGTGAACGATGACCAGCTTCTTCTTCTCGTTAAAAGTGAATATTCTTCTGTTATGAACTATAGTAACAGGAATTAGAAGAGTGATCATTTGTTCCTGGTATCGGTGTGAGCATAATATTAATTATTAGTGTAATAACTAACATTTATGTATAACTACTATGTCCATGGCATTGACCTAAGCAGATTAAGTGTATTAATTTAAGTGTTTAATCCTCACATTAATCCTCTAAGGGGGCACTACTATTATTCCTGTATTACAGACAACAAAACTAAGCACTGAGAGGATAAGCCATTTTGTGAAATGGGAAACGACAAGTCCACGCTGGTACTGATTCTGCAGGCGAAAGCCTGATTCCTATTCCATTTCAGGAAAAGCTTCCACATGTGGCAAAGACGGAACAGGTTTACAAATGATCCAATGAGAGGCAATTGCAGTAAAGGCACCTGCATGCACTTACATGTCATTGGGATCCTAACGCATATCTGGGTACACTACCTAATTTGCAAAAATGGCACAGATATCTCTATTTTAAGAGATATATCATTGTCTCCAGCTGAAAAGAAACCAATGCCATCTGTTTGGTTTGTACATTGAACTTCCGCTAGCAAGGAGAACCTTGCAAGGGTTCCACGTGACACGGTGATTAAAGTTTGGACCGTCCTTATGTGACTTAGGAAAGACGGCTTCTCTTTAGTGGCTTCTTTTTATTATCTATAAAATAGGGGTAATAACGGGACCTACTTCCATTATTTCCTTCTACCCTGTAAAGTGGATAATCCAGTGGCTCTAGGGTATTCACACAGATGTGAAATATTACCATTATGTAATTTCAGAACAGGCTCATCATCCCCCAAAGAAATCCCGTACCTCTTAGCAGTCATTCCATATGCCTCCCTTGGCCCCATCCCCTGGCAGCCACTCTATTTTCTGTCTCTATGGAGTTGCCTCTTCTGGGCATTTTATATGAATGGAATCATGCGAAATCAGTTTCATTCATGCATTAACATCGATCAGTATTTTTTTTTTATTATGACTGAATCACATTCCATTGTGTAGCCACAAAGAATTTTGTTTATATGTTCATCAGCTGGTGGACATTTGGGTTGTTTCTACTGCTTGGCTATTATTAATACTTCTGTGAACGTTGTGTACAAGTTGTTATGTGGATTATGTTTTCTGTTCTCTTAGACATCCACGGGGGTGGGGGGTGAAATTGTGGATTCTACTCTAGGTTTAAGGTTTCAGAAACTGCAAGAATGTTTCCCAGAGCAGATGTGTCATTTGACATTCCCACCAGTAAAAACGGAGAGTTCACATTTCTATGCCTCTTTGTCAACACTTGTGATTTTCTTTTTGATTATCGCTATCCTAGTGAGTGTGAAGTGGTGTGTCAGCGAGGTTCTGCCTTGCATTTTCCTAGTGACTAATTATGAGAACATATTTTCATGTGCTCTTTGGAAATGTGTGTATATTTTCTTTTGAGAAATGTTTATTCAGACCCTTTGCTCATTTTTAAATTACCTGTTTAGAGGTAGTCTCTTATATTTATTGTTTTTGCTTATCTTAATGATAATATGCCTATATTTTCTTGTTTGCCTTTCAATCTCACCTACTGCTATAAAATTCAAAACATTACTTTGCTCTTATTATCAAGTTGGTAGGTTGTCTTCAAGATAACAAGTGGTCATAATTTAGGAGAAAAATATAAATAAGGACACAGTGTCTGTGGGTAGACAATTAAGGATTATTTTGGTTAAGTGAGAAGTAATAATGCAGCTAATATTTTCCTTTTTGTAATGCTCAAAGGCATCTGCCCTAATCATTATTTTTTAGGTGATATAAATATTGTGAATATGTATGTGCTATTCGATATTCTAAACTATGTTTTTATAATAAAAAATTCTTTGAACAGGGTGATCAATTTCAATTTTATTCAAATATTTCAGACAACTCAAAATATATTCTGTCTAGATAATAAGATGCCCAATCAACCTAATGACAACTTGTGAGAAAACCTTATAGTCTTGGTACTTGTAAATATTTTGTTAAAAGAGGGGGGGAAAGGTGTTTGTACAATATAAAGGCAGGTTTAAATCTGAAGTTATTTTATTCTTACTCTGCCAAGTAATAAGAAAAGTTCACTAGTGATATTTTGAGATATTGACTTTAAAGAAAAAAGAGACTGAGAAAATTAGCAGTGATAACTCCTTGCCCATAAGCTTACACACCCAATGTGCATCACACACACATTTGACAGAGATATAGCAAGAGAGGGGACACAAGCAGGAGGAGTGGGAGAAGGAGAAACAGGCTTCCCGCTGAGCAGGGAGCCTGATGTGGGACTCAATCCCAGGATCCTGGGATCGTGACCTGAGCCGAAGGCAGATGCTTAACAACTGAGCCACCCAGGCGCCCCCACTTACTGTTTTAAATAACATGCTCTGGTTCACAGGCAGACCTGACCTGTGCAAAGATGGATCTCTTCCAGGCTGGGTTGATACCTCTCTTCCTTGGGGGGTTCGGTTTGAGAGAGAGTCAGCTTGGTGTCTGTCTTGTAGCCAAAGCTATAAACTACAAAGCTCAAGAGATGTTGTTAGCGATGCTTCCTGTCTTGTGGTTCTGCAGAATGAGAAAGAACGACAAATCAGGTGTACAGATATGAGCAGAGAGGATAGGCAGAGAAAGAGGTCGGTGCTCATTCGGGCTCCTGGTTCTTATGCTTCCTGAGGTCCGATTGCATCCCCATTCTCAGGTTCCTGAAGACCTGTCCATGTTTTCTCATAATAATTTATTTTCTTCTTGACCCAATTTGAGCATTCATTTTTGTAAGATAGAATTTGGGGGGGGGGTGTTAGTATGTATTTGGATATATTTTAATAGATCTGAAGTGTGTGTCCAGTTTGGAAGAGCTGGAGACCTATCTGAAAAAAAATGAAATGTCAGCTCTTTTAGTAGGCAGTGAATTTGGACTGCTCATAGGAAGTTACGCTATCTTTGATCAGCCCAATGAATAGGACAGCACATCAGAGGCGATTGTCAGAACCTGGTTTTGGAAAAGAACCAGGGACAGAAGACACACAAAGGCAGTTAAAATGGCTCTGTTGTGGTTTAGGATTTTTCTTCTTTGTGGCATTTTCAAATAAGAGCCTGTAAAGTAGACCCCTGACATTTAGGCGGGAAAATTTGTAAGAGATGTGTCTAGAAACCCTTCAAATACTCTGTTCCTGAAACACTGCTCTAAAACACTCTTCTTAGTCCCTTTGCCAATGTGACAGGGTTGTTAATCTCTAGTCCCTGAATTTACTGTATGGGCAAAATGAAATTGTGTTGTGAAGGGGACCCAGATGGGGCCAAGGTGGTGGGACCACAGGGGCTCCCAGTGTCACTTGTCCTCACATCAAGACTCTGCAAAAGGGCATTTAAAATTTCCTTCATGTATGGCTTACAAGTAGTTGAAGCATGAGTGTTTCCTCATGATGTCACATCTGCACTGTGATTCTAGAATTTGGAAAGGCTCCAGATGTTTCTAGATGTGGGACACTGACACGCTTCATGCTGTGTGGTGCCTCTCTCTAAGCGGCCACTTCCCACGTACAGGCTCTAAGTCCCGCAGGTCGGATGCATCTAGCACATATTTTTCTCTGAGTGTAAGACGTTGGGTGTGTTGAAGAGGGGCCATATTCACATCATGGCGCCAGAGAACCACAAGGGAACTGCCATGAAATCCACTGGGACCAGGGTGGTGACGTGCATGAGTTGGGAAGATCTACTTCTATTTTCTACTTGATATTTGTATTCATCAATGTGAAATTGGATATCCCCTCTGCATTTACATTTTCAGAGTCAGAGATGGAGAAATCAACTTCTGGAGCTCCCTTTCATAATTATGGTCCTACATCACTTCTGCATATTGAATGTATGATCCTCCAAACTACCCAGAAATGTATTAAGATAGGTGCATAACCTTGAAAATTATACAGTATGATTTTATGTCTATTTTGCTGCAACTATTCCACTAGGGTTTTTTTTTTCTTCTTCTAAGAGTTATAAGGTTAAGGGTATTCCAAGAGTATAAGTATTCTGTACTTTGAGAAAAACCAAATTTCTATTTTGGTGCTTTAATCCAGCCACCGCTATGAAGGATCCAGTTTCTGGTAGAAGAAAAGTCAGCCTCAGTGGCAGAGGATTGCCACTCCCTCCTGGTTCTATGCAGACTTTTAAATCCTGAGTTTTATTACTATTCTCCTCTTTTCTGCATTAGACTCAACCACTATTAAGTATAAGGGAAACCACTCCAGGGATTCTCGATCTCCATTCTTTGGGCCATTGATTATGAACTCATCAGAATCAAGGCATTTCACGTGAAATGCAGTCTCCCAGGAGCGTTGTCTTTTAGTATTTCCTGTGATGACAGAAGTGTTCTGTACGTGTGCTCTCCACTGCGGTAACCAGGAGCCCCCTGTAGCTGCTGAGCACTCATCATGAGGCTAAGGCAACCAAGGAACCGAATGTTTAGTTTTCTTTAGTTTTAATTGATTTAAATGTAAGTAGCTATTTGTGGCTAGTGACTACCATATTAGTCAGTACAGTTGAGTCACTAGTAACTTCTCTCTGTTAATGCCTCTGATCTGCTAGAGTGTTGCTGCTTCCATCAAATTTACCAGCCGCCCTATGAGGGAAAAGGGACACTGGACCGCACTCTGCAGAAGCACCTTTTTTTTTCTGTCCGTTGTATTACTTCACAGCTCATCTTCAGAGATGAGGTCTTGGTCGTACATACACCTTAGAGTCCGTTTCTGCTTCATGGCACAGCTTTGCCCTGGCATGATTCAAATAACAAGGGCAGATAGGAACTTTGCCGATGCAGGGATCTGTAGAGAGCTACTGGCACTGGTTTGGGAGATGAGTTTAGTGATAGTGAAAATACAGAGAAAAGGGAGAGTGGGAATTGTGAGGGTGGGCATCTTGACTTCACTACCGTCTCACCGAGTTTTGTAGCAGAAGTGAGAGATAGTTAATGATCATTTCAGCACTAGTGCCCAAAGGTGACTGGAACTGGGGAGGTCCTTGAACACGCCTGCCGACGGCATTGGTAACCACTCCCTAAAACCATTCTGGAGAAATCCATGGTCTATGAAGGAACAGTTGCCAAGTCTCCAGCCTCTGCTCCCAGCTAGACTGTTACCTTAAGCCCCCTTTTACATGAAAATCCTAGAGTGTTCTGGAGTAAACCTGACCTGCATAAAAAGCAGATTTTTAAATCAGCTAGTATTGAAGAGTCATTATTTGCTCTAGAAAAATGATTCATGCTAGAGGCTTTCTTGAAAAAGAAAGCCCTTTCAAAGCATCTAAGGATGCAATAAGCAACATGACTTTTCAGAAACGTAACAATGTGAACAGGAAGGATACATCTGTATTTTATATACCAGTGACAAAGGTCCTAAAATAGACCCAAAGCCTACCACGGCAGTCGTATTCCTTCTGCTTCCTCCAGAGAAGTGCTCATCACTTGGTACATTACTGAATACTGAAAATTGTTCTGAGACAGTGGTGTGGAAGACAAGAGGCAAAGAAGGCTTATTGCATTGTGTTGTATTGATTTAATCTTATTCTATCACACACTGAAATTGTTGCTTTTAAAGAAATAGATACATTTACTAAGAGTTTCAAGGGATTTGAGGTATGCTTTGTGAGCAGATCAAATTTTCAAATTCAGACTTTTCCTTCACTTGGATGGAGAAGAAATGGAGCAATTTATAGCATGAATAAAAGGGGAGATAAAGAAGGTAGAGGGCAGCGTGCAGCTCTTGGAATTGTCATTCCCAGTCTCTGCCACAAGAGGGAAGCAGGAATTAACTCAAGATTCTTCCCTATTTGTTATCCAAGTTATCCATCGATAGACAATCTTTATATAGTAAAATGGACAAACATTCAGATGAAATGTTTAAAACTCCCATTATCAAATAATTCTTTTTTATTTTCCTAGTGGAAAGAGAACTCCCAGCATGTGTTTTTGCTGTGGGGGGAGGTTACAGAAAGCAATGCACACAGTACCTGAGAGAGTAGGACTGGAAGTCCGACAAATTCAGGGTCAAAGCAGGGCTCAAGTTCATACCAGCGAGGTGACCTTGGACAACTCCCTTAGCCTCACTGAAACCCAGTTTCTTCATCCGTACAAGTGGGATAATCTTACCTTCCCATTTCCCAGAGTTGCTGTAAGAATTCCCCGAGATACTGTGTGCAGGGGTTTGTCTGTCACTCTTATGAGAAGTAAATATAAGCATTTCTCTAGAAAGTATTTTTGGTATTATGTGCAGGGCTCAGTTGCTACTTTCTGTCATTGTGTGTGTGTGCGCGTGTGTGCGCACGCGAGTTTGGGTGGACATTTCCTGTGTCTAGGGGAATTAACTTTCAACTCTCACATTATGATGCCCCTGTCATCTGTCCTCTGGCCTTGTCTTCTTGCCTCCTGGTAAACCAAAAGAACTCTTTCATTTTCAGCTACTGGTGTTTACATATTATCTGAGTAGGGGAGTTTGGGGCAAATACCTCTTAAAAATATAAACAGTGATTTGCATCCCAAGGAAGGATTTGGGAAAATCTGGAGTTGGTGACTCAGAGTTACTTGGTATAAAAGGAAGACAATTGAAGTATGGATAGCTTAACTAAGTTGCAAATGTATTTCACAATTAGACAAACTGACCAAACCATAAAGTTTTTACTGTGACTTTAAAATGTGAAAAACTTCATGCTAAAATAAAAGTTACTCAGGATTACTAAAATTATTTATGATAATTCTCCCTTTTTAGAAAATTCTCTGATATATAAATACATAGTGTTAACATATGTAATATATAATAATATAATGATATAATATAATATATTATGATATAATATAATATAATACAAAAAATCAAAAGTGCAAAGAAATCTCCAGAGGCTATGTCTCAAATATTAAGAATAGGAATTGTTTAAAAGTAAGTATAGTACAGTGTTACTCCCCCCAAAAGCTGTTTAAAGGGAGCAGAATTTGCCCCCTACTGTGTCTCTTTGGTGTGGGGATTATTTTAAACTGGTTTTTGTTAAGAAACAGTAGACACAGAGGAAGCTCTGAAAACTGAGCAGAAGTTACCCTTTTGTAAGAGATATTTACATTTATAAGGGAAAATCTCCATTTGTAAGAGTGTCTCATTGGCGGTACCAGCTGCCTGAGTTGGGGGGGTGGGTAGGTGGGGGGTGGGGGCAATGACTCCTAATCTCTAGAAACTCTTCCCAGGGGAGAAGATGGTAACTGACATCTGCATAACAGCCTTCCCCCATTCCCAGGCTTTTCCTGGCCCCCTCCCATAAGTGACTCCCCACCCCCAACATCTCTGAGCTGGAGATGGTGTTTAAGGTGATGGTTTCAGCCATGTCAAGAAGTTACTCAGTTTTCTTGGGTCTCTCCAATGTCTAAAGGAGGTACCCACATTATTAAACTTTTGTTTTTCTCCTGTTAATCTGCCTTATATCAATTTAATTATTAGACCAGCCAGAACAAAGAAGAGAAGAGAAAACTTCTCTGCCTCTACACTGTGAATCATTGTTTTCTTAGTCATCAGAAAAGATTCTAGAGAGAACCTGTACTCTGCAAGAGTTGACTATGTATGCCTGCAAAGAAGTGTGATTACTTTATATAATTGCAAAGAACTTACACTGAATTTTTTTCTATAAACTACCACATGTCCTTACATTCACCAAGAATGCTACATCCCATGGTAGCTTATATGGAGGTCATACTTACACCTGTCTTTCATGACCTTCCGAAGATGCCTCAGTGCTTACTACCGTTTCCACTCTTTCTTCTTTAAGAAAGATGTTTCTCTGTCCTTTCGGACTATTGCCTATTGCTCTATAAACGAAAGCATGCTTATTCTCTGCTCAGATGGGTCAGCTCATAATAAATGACTATTTGGTTTTCCTGAAGAATGCTTCCTTGCTCATTCATGTTCGTTATGGTAGAATATCTTCATAATTTTCATAAGCCAGCTGTCTTACTTTTCAAATTTAAAATAGTATAAACACTCCAAATAAGATGGAGTAGACACACTTCTCCCTGTTCCTCCTGCTCAGTACAGCTAAAACTCCTGAACGTTATGTATAAAACAAACATAAAAACATTCTTTAAGGTGGAGAGAAGGCAGACCAGTTCTGGAGCCTCAGGACACCAACATGGTTGTAAACTCTCTCTATTTTTCCTTTTGCTTCGTGTATCCCAGACTGGGCCCTGGACAAGCCAGCAATTTGGAAGCCTTAATGTGCACAGACAAAACAAGCTCCAGGAAAATTTGCTCTCTAGTCAAAGGACCAGGTAAAGTGCAGCCTACCAAGACAGAAAAGTTTTAGACAACCAGCACCATAACTAGGCCAAGCACCACAGGGAAAACCGTGGTCCAATCTCTATACCTACCAGTGAGAGTTGAGTAAGGAGTTAGTTTTCCATCCTGGACCGACTGTTAAGCATGCCCTCTGTGGTCCCTGCTGGAGTGGGGAAAGAGAAGGCTAAGTGGGGAATGAAGACTTCCTTAGCATAGGCCACCCAGAGAGTTTGAACTTCCATCCACAGTGGGAAAGATGGATCCAGCCCTTCCTCACTGGTGGTATTGCAAGAGGCCTATTGGAGAGTCATGATTGATGTGTCCTTCAACATGCACACACACACACACACACACACACACACACACACCCACCATGGTGTTGTGGACGCCATGTAGCAAGAGGTACCCCTATTTCTCCTGCCCAAATGGAGTCATTAGAGGCTTCATGGGGACCCTGAACTACCATCCTTGCCCTGTAGTTATAAGATGGCCCCTCCCCCACTGCATCAACAAAGGCTGTGATGAGCCTGAATTTCTACTCCTATGCAGCAGTAATGAAGTGGTTCCTTCTTTCACCTCCTGGCACAAGGTCAGAGGAGGTCTGCTAAAAAGAGATTTAAATAAGATCCAGATTCTCATAATATAATACTGTAAATGTCCAAGATATAACTGAAAATCACCTGCCATACCAAAAGCCAAGAAAATCTCAATTCAAATGAGAAAAGACAATCATCAGATACCAACCCCAAAGTGACAAAGGTACGGGAGTTATCTGACAAGGATTTTATGGTCATTATCATAAAAATGCTCTAGAAAGCACCTATGAACACTTGAAATGAATTAAAAAATAGAAGGTCTCAGCAACAATACAGAAAGTAAAAGCCAGCCGGAAATTTTCAGTCTGAAAAAACACAGTAACTGAAATTAAAAAGAAAAAACAAACTCATCAGATGGGCACAACAGTAGAATAGAGAGGACAGAGAAAAAAATCAGAGAACTGGAGGACAGAACAATCACAATCATTCAATCTGAAAAATAGAGAAAAAACCAACTTAAAAAACAAAGAACAGAGGGAACCTTGTGGCCATAAGAAAAGATCTAACACTCTTGTTGTCAAAGTCCCAGAAGGAAAGGAGAAAGAGAGTGGGCAGAAAAAGTATATAAAGAAACAATTGCTGAAAAATTTCCAACTTTGGCAAAAGACATAAACCTACAGATTAAAGAAGCAATGTGACCCCAGACTGGATAGACCCAAGGAAATCCATATCAAGACATTATAACTGAACTTCTGAGAACTAAAATCAAAGTGAAAATCTTGAAAGCAGTGAAAGAGAAACAACACTTACATGTAGGGAAAAATAATTAAAATAACAGCAAACTTCTCACTGAAACCGTGGAGGTCAGAAGGAAGAATGCATAATTAGTGAGGACAGCAATGCTGCAGGACAAAAGAGCAACATACAAAAATCAAGGGTCTTCCTATACACCAGCAATGAACATGTCAAAAAACACAATTTAAAGGACAATTTAAAATTAATCCAAAATGAAATGCTTGGACATAATCTAAGAAAACATGTGAAGACTTTGTATACTGAAAATTCCAAAGCCCTGAAGACAGACATCAAGGATCTAAACAAACGGAGAGACGCATAGAGTTCATGGATTGGAAGGCTCAACATAGTGTAGATGTCAAGTCCACATCCATTTAATCCAATGCAGTCCGTGTAGGTTTAATGTAATTCCTATCAAAATCCCAGCAAAATCTTTGTAGATGTAGTCAAGGTGATTCTGAAACTTATGTTGAAAGGTATAGGGGCTAGAATAACTAAAACAATTTTGACAAAGAAGAATTAAGCAGGAGGAATCACTCTACTCAAGGTTCAGACTTGTTATATAGCCACAATAAATATGACTGTGTAATAAAGAACAGAACTAGAAGTAAATCCATACAGGTATAAAAGGGTAGAAGTAACTCAATGGAGCAAAGATAGTCTTTTCAGAATGGGGCTGGAACAATTGAATATTCATGGCAGGGGGAGCCTTGACCTAAATCTTACTCCTTACACAAGAATTAAGACAAAATGGATTATAAATTTAAATGTAAAATGTAAAACTAGAGACTTGGAGAAGAAAAATCTCTCAGACCTAGAGTCAAGTGAGGAGTTTTTAGACACAACACACCAAAAACATGATCCATAAAAGAATAAAGTTGGAAAATTGGACTTTAACAGAATTAAAATCCTTAGCTCTGGAAATTCTTCTGGCAAGAGATTAAAAAGATAAGCCACAGACTGAGAGAAAAGTTTCCCACATTCTTATATCCAACAGAGGTTTCATATCTAGAACTCTCAAGAGTCAACAGTAAAAACAACCCAAGCAATCCAACTGGAAATTGGGCAAAAGACGCAAAGTTACATTTCATTGAAAAGAAGATAAGGATGGCAAATATGAATATGAAAGAATTTCAACATCATTAGCAATGGGGAAATGCAAATTAAAGCCATGATGAGACATCACTACAAACCTAATAGAAGAGCTAAAAGAAAAGAAAAAATTAATGACAACAGAAAGAGCTGGGAAGAAGCAGAGAAATGAGATCCATCCTATGTTTATTGTTATAGCCACCTGGGAAATAGTTTGGCAGACTCCCTTTAAGATAAGCATGTACTTACCAAAACCCCACATTACACTCCTGGGCACTGATCCCAGAGAGGAGAAAATTCACATCTGTACAAAAACCTGTACACTATTACTCATAGCAACTTTACTTTTAGTAGCCAAAAACTAGAAACAATCTGAATGCCCTTTGATAGGTGAATCGCTAATAAACTGTGGTACATCCATACCAAGGGTACTATTCAACAATAAAAGGAAATGAACTATTGATGCACACAACAACTTGGTTGTGTCCTAAGGGCATTGTGCCGGATTTAAAAAAAGCAATCTTAAAGGTCACACCCTGTGTGATTCCACTTATATAACACTCTCAAAATGACAAAAGTGTGGAGATGAAGACCAAATTTGTGGTTTCTGGGGATTAGGGATGGTGAGGATAAGGGGATGTGTCCTTCTACAAAGAGGAACTTTGTGGTAGGGCACCTGGGTGGCTGAGTCAGTTGGGCATCCAACTCTTGGTTTCATACAGGTTGTGATCTGGGTGTCCTGAGATTGAGCCCCACATTGGGCTCCTTGCTCAGCATATAGTCTGCTTGAAATTCTCTCTCTCCTTCTGCCCTTACACACCCCCATGCTCATGCATGTGCTCTCTCGCTCTCTCTCAAATAAATAAAAAAATCTTAAAAAAAAGAGAGGAGCATTGGCGGTTACATAAACCTGTACGTGTGATAAAATACTTAGAACCGTACACCCACCTTTTTTTCCAATGTTAGTTTCCTTCTGTTGATGTTGTACGATAGCTATGTAAAATGTCACCATTGAGGGAAACCAGATACAGTACAGATGACCTTCCCGTAATATCTCTGCAACTTCCTAGGAATCTGCAGTTATTTCCATATAAAAAAAATTTTTTTTAATGATATAAATACCTTTTATTTGGAAAGATGGGGAGGGAAGACCCAAGGAATGGCGCCACCTACCAGGAGCTTATTACTTCATCCTAGTCTCTGGGGTGCTGAGACCTATCTGATGCAGAATCCCACTAAGCCTCATTTGCCTGCATCTAGAGTAGAACTGGGCTTACCTCCCAGAAGTTCAAATCTGCCTTTGTGCTCATATGGTTAAGAAAAAAAAAAGTCATGGTGGAAAGGGACGTAGACCTTTCTCAGTTACTCTCCTTCCTTGGAAAGCAGAGTCATGACCTCTGTCTAAGTGTCAAAGTCATGGGACAGTGAGAATCTACACTTCAAACAGTGGGAAGTCAGTCTGGTTCCAGAGGGTGAATGGGGTGGAATAAAGCTTTGGGGGGTGTCTTCCCTGGCCTGGGGACAGTGTTCCTGGTCTCTTCTCTGGCACTTGGTCCCAGAGACAGTAGAAACTGGAGCCTCCTGGAATGTTCCAGCAACAAGGAGTGGCTGTTCTTTGGGGTGCCTTAACTAGGATTCCCACTGCTTTTTGGGTAAACAGATGAGGAGGGAGAGAAACGGGCCAGATAAGACAGGTCCAGGGAGACTGGTCTAACTGTGGACTGAGAAGACTGCTCAGGCCCACCTTGGGCAGCTTTGTATCAGAAAGATCCAGACTGAAATGTGGAAGATACAGGGTGGGTGACATGGTGTCAGCTGAAAGGCTTGTCCTGTTAGGATTACAACCCCTGCATAGATGAGAGTTTGGAATCTAGCCAAGTGGGCTGACCCCAGAAAAATGCTTTGCCCCTGAACCTGCATGGGATCACTAGCTAGGGAAACTGAAGCCCAAGCTAGCTGCTATGGACTGGGTTAAAATAGCGAGGAGGGAGGTATGCCCCGTGGGCACTTTGAGGTTCTCTTAGACCCACTAGTTCTTAAACAGATGAACAGTAAGATGTGGATTCCCCTCCCCTTCTTGCCGCTGTTGGGGTTGGCCTGGGAAACTGTAGGCAGATCCATGGGGAAGTAGCTGGAGGAAGCTAAGCAGGAAAAGATGAAAGAGGCTGACCCTTACACCATGCTGATTACTCCCACCGCAAAGATTGGTTCGCCCAATTCGTTTTCTTGTGGGATGATCAAAGCAGCTCTTATTTTTTACTTGTGAATGTACAAAGAATTCCATTCCTTTCATTAGTGGTCAAAAGGGAAAATGAACAGAAAATCAGTCTTCACAGTTTCCATCAAGGATGTAAAGGGGTTCCCTGGCCTCGGATCTTGCAGGAAGGGTAGGCAATTTAATTTTGCATGATTGGTGCTTTTCACTCAACAATGAACTCAAGGTGCAGGTTGCACAATGTATGGGTTCTGAAGTTAAACTCCCAATGTGACCGCTGTGGTGTGTGAGAATGAAGTTAAAAGATGGGGTGATTTGCACTATGCATTGACCTTTGCAGACTGGCTCATTTATAAGTGCCCTGAGTCCTGTCGTAGTTTTAAGGGCAACAGACATGACCCATGGTCTGTCGATGTGCTTACCCACTGTTTCGCTGTACATAACTTGAGTCCTCTTTGTTAAGGAAAATTCTGACTGCAGTCATGTGAATTATAAGCCACACTTTGCTCATTCACCATAATATCTATGGAGTTAGGAGTTTTCCAGCCAGTTTTGCTCTTTTCTCTGGAAATGAGATACAGAAGAATTAATCATTTCCCTGGAGATACCTGAAATGCTGGAAGGAAGACTATATTCAGAATCCAGATCTTCGGAGCCCTGGGCCACTCTCAGGGGGAGAAACCCAGATTTGGGTGCCCATTTTGCCTATTAATAAAATATGGGAGCTCCTGCCTCTCTCTACTAGTTTAAGGCATGGCTAATGCAGACACATCAGGACAGGGCAAGAAATGCACAACAGGGTGTCAGAGTAGGAGAACTCAAATACAATCAGGTCAGCTTGGTACAAATACCTATAAAACTTGATTTCTGGGACACCCAGAAAGGAGATGATGGTGATGCCATGTCTCGTGGGAATCTCAAATCCCTTGTAGCACCAATCCCTGGACTTCAGGGTATCTTAGACCAAATGTAAAGTTCTATGGCTTCAGTTTCTAGAAACCTAACACTTTCTGTTTTTGCTTGTTTGGTTTGTTTTTTCTTTAGCTCCCCCTCCCCCACTCCAGTTTTCAGGCTTGTCTATTAACTAGGAGCTAGGACTGGTTTTGCAAGTCCTAGAAATTCTTCTTCTTTAACTCTTTTCTAAACAGTCTTCCTTTCCCTGCCCCCACCATTCATTGGACTTTGAACCCCTTGAGTTCCCATCCCTGAAGATACAGAACACACGAAAACATCCATCTATTAAGTGAATGAGAATGGAATGTTTTGCCAGAGGTAGCCACATGAAACCGGTGGCGGTTGTCATTATATCCTTACCCTGGGAGCCCATTTGCCTGATTATCAGCTTTCTACTAAAGCTTACCGTACCACTCAGCCATCAAAAAAAAAAAAAAAAAAAAAAAAAAAAAGAGATCTTGCCATTTGCAATGAAGTGGTTGGAACTAAAGGGTGTTATTGTCAAAAAGACAATCATATGATCTCCCTGATATGTGGAATTTAAGAAACAAAATAAGGATCATAAGAGAAGAGAGGAAAAAAATAAAACAAGATGAAATCAGAAAGGGAGACAAACCATAAGAGACTCCTAAGCGGGGCGCCTGAGTGGCTCAGTGGGTTAAAGCCACTTCGGCTCAGGTCATGATCTCAGGGTCCTGGGATCGAGCCCCGCATCAGGCTCTCCGCTCAGCGGGGAGCCTGCTTCCTCCTCTCTCTCTGCCTGTCTCTCTGCCTACTTGTGATCTCTGTCTGTCAAATAAATAAATAAAATCTTAAAAAAAAAGAGAGAGAGATTCCTAAGCTCAGGAAACAAACTGAGGGTTGCTGGACGGGAGGGGGTGGTGAAAGGATGGGGAAATTGGGTGATGGACATTAAGGAGGGGCGGTGGTGTAGTGTGCACAGTGTTCTATGCAACTGATGAATTACCGAACTCTACAGCTGAAACTAGTACTATACTATGTTAATTGAATTTAAATAAAAATTTAAAAAAAAAACAGTACATTTTTGTTCTTTTAAAAATAATTTGCTTTCCTTGGGGTGCCTGGGTGGCTCAGTTGGTTAAATGTCTACCTTTAGCTCAGGTCACAATCCTGGGGTCCTGGGATCCAGCCCCCCATCGAGATCCCTGCTCAGTGGGAGTCTGCTTCTCCCTCTCCATCTGTGCTCTCTCTCTCTCTCAAGTAAGTAAATAAAATCTTTTTTTTAAAAGATTTTATTTATTTATTTGACACACAGAGAGAGATCACACATAGGCAGAGCAGCAGGCAAACAGAGAGGGGGAAGCAGACTCCCTGCCAAGCAGAGAGCCCGACGCAGGGCTCGATCCCAGAACCCCGGGACCCCTTTAACCTGAGCCAAAGGCAGAGGCTCAACTCACTGAGCCACCCAGGCATCCCTAAATAAATAAAATCCTTAAAAAATAATAATAAAATAATTTGCTTTCCACTGGACCACTCTCTGCATTTCTACTTCGAGTGTGTGCTTCTGTCTGGTCCCCAGCTCATGGGCAGAGCAAAGACAACAGATTATCAGAGTTTGAGAAAAAATCAAGCCCTCACTGGCTTGGGTTACCACCATCAATTATCTTGGTTCTCACACAGTCATTATTCAGTTTCCCTCTCCCTCATGGGAGTGGTTTTATACAGCCTCAGAAAACTTCAGATACACAGAAACATTAGCAGTCAAAATTTCCATCAAAGGGAGAAAACGAAGTCACTTTTCCTTCACTCAGTTGAACTCAACATTGTCACCCAGTGTAGAAAATATGCTGTCCCTGCAGTTCTTGCTAATTACCTTTTACTGCTGCTGTCTCCTGCTCTAAAGAGGAGACGGGAACTATTCTGGAAACGATAATTGGATAGTAGGTTATTTCCAACTGAGACCAGAAGTGATCATTAGTTTTAGCAACTAGTGGTTCAATAAAAACTCTGTAACTATGCACTGGGAAGCTATCTCTTTTAGTGAACACAATTATTTTTTATTCAATCCCTGTTCTCTCTCTAAATATCGTGTCAGTAGAAATAAAAGCACATTTCTGGAAGAAAAAAGATTTTTTTTTTTGCCTTGAGTCCCACCTTGCTTTGTTAACATAAGCCCTATGGAGGCAAAGTGGAATTTAAGGTCTAAGGTGACAATGGGGGTCAAATCTCAAATGGCCTCATGCCTGAGCCTCGCATCATTTAAAGGTTTGTTGCAAACCTTTGGAGAGCACAATTTGGAGAGCACAAATGCACTTACAACTCTCTCCTCTTCTGGGCAGACCCTCAAAACTCACGATTATCTTAGCTTAGATGCCCCGGGAAAAGTCAGGAAGGGTTTCGTGTTGCAGAAGGAAACAGCATAGATTAGAAGGACGGCAGAAAGGGATGGTGCTGACCTTCGAAGCAGGTTTAAGACACAAACCAAGCAAAATCCTGTAAACATTTAGCAGGAAATGTTACCAATTTTTAGAAGGGAAACAGAATAAAGTCGTTAAATGGTCATTTGCTTGGGGACAGTCATGACCTTCAGAACACAGCTCCATCAACCCAGCGGTCCCGGGGTAAGTCCTTACAGGGCGCCTTCATGTGCCCCGACCAGCTCGAGGTCGATTTTATCCTATTGTGGGTATTCTGTATTTCGTTTCTGGCTTTGAAAAGTGATTTAAAAAACAAAAGCAAAATAAACAGCCTGCCTTTCTTCTTCCTCCTCCTTATTCCTGAACAGTGGTCCCCTCCCTTTCTGCTCCTGTCTACCTTTATAATTTCTGGCACTTTTGTACTATGCTGGATGCCAGTTGTAGGTCAACAGATGTTGTCATGAAAAATAAGAAGGAGGAAATTAGAAAATCTCACTGCTTTGCAATGCTTATTAGCACAAACCTGCAGCGATATGCTCTATATTTTTTTAGTAGAAGGGACATTGTCTTGGGGACTTAATTCTTACCAAGAAATGGGTTGCTCTGTGTAGATCTGTTTAATTAGTTAAGAATTGTGCTTTTGTGACTTTAACAAAGAAAAAAGAGGCTGAGACGCTGGGATGTGACTCCTGAGCTGACTCAGAATTTAAAGAGTAGTAAGATCAGAGTCATCTGGAACACGGTCCAATCTCTTCCGATGTAGAGATCCTTGGGCAGTATCAGGCATCCCCGAGCCTGGGAGTAGAAAGCATGTTAGAGACACAACAGTATAACCCCCTAGAATGTACGACTAGTGTAGAAATTCTCTTTAGAACATTCTGGTCAGACGGTTGCTTAGCAACTGCTTATTAAACTTTCCAGGATGGAAGCATGGACAAGGTATACCATGACGTTTGGGAAAATCTTGATATTCAGAAACAAATGAATTTTAGAGAGCTGATTTCTAGCCTTTGACGAATCCACATACTGGGTTCTGGAGTCACAGAGAGAAAAGCTGACACTCCTTTCGCACGCCAGTCTCTCAGAGGGCAGAAGTCTACTGGTACAGCTCCTGAGAGCATCCTCTTCTTCGAGATCAAGGACCTTCACCGTCGCTCTATCGTCCTGGCCACCATGCTATCTCCGGGGGTAAGCCACAGACCAGTAGGGCTCTTCTGAAGGAAGCTCACTGGGTGTGACCTCATTTGCAAAATGTATCCATTCCATGGGATAAAAATGTACACCAAGTTGCTACATTGCATTGACAACATCCTTCTCACAGTTACCATTCTGTCTAAGGACATTTCCAGGGAAGAAACGGTTTACAATGAATTCACGCATCTCTGTTGGCTGTGGGCTGTGCTGCCTTCTGATTCTCATTTTCCTTCAAACCCTCTCCTTCCTTGCTAGATGGCTGTTTGCTTTCCTTTGAGGGAGGGACAGTTTTGTGAAGAGGTACTCTGGTGGTTCAACACTCCAGGGACAGTATTAAAGATGAGACAAGATAAAAGGCAGAGATTTTATGGACAGAAACACATTTTAAAAGCCTGCTGCAAGGTGTTTGAGACAAGCAGTAGTGAAACATCACGAGTATTAGGTAAACCAGTAGTAGTTCTTAAAGACACGGTGAAGCGGGAGAAATTGAGATTTTTCCAGATAATCCAAGACTAGGAACATCCTGTCTTACGGTTTCTTTTTAAATTCAATTTTATGACAATTGTAGACAAAAAATATCTGTGCCGGTGAATTACCCTACGAGAAAACATAACTAAATGTTGACAATGATTAAGATATGAGTCATGTTTTTCTAATTATATTTGTATTTTTAAAAGATTTTATTTATTTATTTGACAGAAAAAGATCACAAGCAGGCAGAGAGGCAGGTAGAGAGAGGGAGGGAAGCAGGCTTCCCACTGAGCAAGGGATCCCTATATGGGGCTCGATCCCAAGACCCTGAGATCATGACCTGAGCCAAAGGCAGCGGCTTAACCCATGGAGCCACCCAGGCGCCCCCCCCTTTTTAAATATTTTATTTATTTATTTGACAGAGAGAGATCACAAATAGGCAGAGAGGCAGGCAAAGAGAGAGAGAGAGAGGGAAGCATATATTTGTATTTTTTTTAACTTTCTCTTTTGAATATTTCTTATTTTTGTAATGGGAAAAACATTAACTTTGGAAAGCGTAATGGCCTTTTTATGGACTTCTCTCCAGCCTAGTGATAAAGTCTTATGTAATATACACAAGCGTATGGGAAAACTACTAACAAAAAAGACTTTCAGAGGAAACATGTTTCTGAAAAATTTTTTAACTCTGCAGTTTTGAAAATATTTCAAGCCTTCCCTTTGCTAAACAGGAAAATTCTTTGAAAACTGACTAATGATCTCAAAAACAGTTCAGACCGATTTATAGGAAAAAATATTTGGATCCTATCTTAAAATAGTTTCTTTGTAAATAAAGACCCTGAAATATTTTTGGCTCTAGACTCAAATAATATCTTTTTTTTTTTAAGATTTTATTTATTCATTTGACAGGTAGAGATCACAAGTAGGCAGAGAAGCAGGCAGAGAGAAGGGGAAGCAGGCTCCCCACTGAGCAGGGATCCCGATGTGGGGCTTGATCCCAGGACCCTGGGATCACGACCCGAGCTGAAGGCAGAGGCTTTAAACCCACTGAGCCACCCAGATGCCCATAGACTCAAATAATTTCAAAAGCGTTTTAGATTAGTTTGCTCTGTAAAGGGGTGACTTGAGCGTTGAGAAAAAAGCTTGGTCCCCAACCTGATGCGACTGTCCCCTCTGACACTGAATTTCCAAAAGCAAGATAGCTCCTGTGAAAGACGCATGGTTTTCAATTTGAAGCTGATGTTCCGGAGAGCAATACTGCTCCACTTGCCGGGTCTGCAAAGATAATAGCTTGCTGAGCCAACACTGACCTCACCTATAGTCACCAGCACCCCCTCCGTGAGCCTCATCCATTCCCATAACCCTCATCTGTTCTTGAATTGGAACGAAAGGAAGAGATTTCCAGGTCTGGGAAAGCATTTGTTACTTTCTTTATCTGCATCCTGAGGGGTTTGAACTAAATCCTTCCCAAGACCCCTACCAGATACAAAATTCTGAGCTTCTTACTTTGCAACATGTAATTCTGGAATTGCTCACAGACACATGTGCCCAGGAACTTCCAGCAAAATGCCAGAACGGAAGGTCAGTGTGTCTGAGATCATGCAGTTCTTAATCTTTGGCATTTGTAATGTATACCATCATTCGAATAACTTTTCTGTTTCTTTAATTTTGTCTTATACAGACAGATCTTGGGCCTGCTGATTTCTGAGACATCTTTATCTTCACTCTCTTTTTTATCCTTGCATTTCTTTCTTTGATTTGTTTGTAGTTTATACTTTTTAATCCTATTTCTTTCCTCTTCTCTGTCCTCTTGTTTGCTCTCTTTGCCTGCCATGATGTTTTGGCTAGAGATTTTGTGAAATAAACACCTAGAGAGTACCAGCATTCTTGGGTTTAAAAAAGAGCATTAATATTCACAGCACTAAATGAAAATGTTCTAACTGGCGAATCTGTGCTGTCTCCTGTTAGTGCAATGAACGTGCCATCCTGACTGTCCTGGGTCACCGTGCTGTCTTCCCTCCTACTCTTCAAGGATGTCCCTTGTACCGTCACCTTTCCCTGAAACCTCCTTTCATGCACAGACCCGGCGTTCTGCATGAGTTCCATGCTACTTAGGACCTGATAATTACACTACCAAAATGTTGCTTGGAGAAAAGCTTCCTGGATTCCTAAATTATTTTGTTATTTATACAGTCAAACCAAAATAATGGAAAGGAAAGGAGCGAGGACAGTCCTGCATTGGGAAAACGGAAGTCACCGTCCCCTCTCTCCCCATCCCCACACATCTAGGGTCTAGAGGATGACTGGGCCATTCAAATGGGTTTGTACAGAGGTTTAGATATGTGGCTGAGTCTGAGGGAAAATCCCAAATGTCTTCTGAGTGATTTTGGAGAAAACAACTTGAACTAAAAAGAAAATTGTGCTGAGCTAAAAGTTCAGTGGCTAATTCTGCCAGTCAAATGGGACAGGCCATCAGAAGACAATAAAAAACAGAGAAACAAACACAACATCTGGAGAATGACTCATTTGTAATTTTGTAGTTCAATAGTAAATACAGAGTAGCGATACATAGACTGATTTGATTAGGATAGGAAACAAGAAATCTTGAAATTCAGAAAAAAGTTATACTTTCCTAGAATAATCTAGGAATCTCAGGTCTCCAAACTCCTTTTCTTATAAAAGCTTCATCACCAAAAGGAATTTCTAAATTAGGAATTATTAGGAACATTTTCTCAGACATAGCCTTGGTAGAAGTACTGATAGATCGATGAGGGGGGCAATAGTGAAAGTTTGCTAAAAAATATTTTCCAACTGGGAATTTCTTTTAAAGAACAATGAATCTTGGAACACTGAAAAAAATAAAATTAAATTAAGATGTAAAAAAGAAATAAATAAAAAAATAAATATGTATTTTTACTGCCAAAAAAAATAATAAAATAAAATAAAGAACAGGTCTGTACCTTTTCCCCACCTAGCAAATGTCTAATGCCTAGCAATTCAACAGCTACTTTGGGATTCAAGGACAAACCGGGCATATGCTCCTCATGCCAAATGTCGGAAGGCTGGTGTCTCAAGCACACCAAGAAAGAAAAATCTTGGCATAACACGTTTGAAATGTCTTCCTCCCCACGCCCCCTCCCCAAGCTCAGCCTTGAAAGGGAGGAGTAGCCCTTCCACTCAAACCACAAGGGCAAAGCGTGTTTTCACCGTTGATGGCCACGGATTACATACGTTTAATAGGTGCGGAGACTACTGGAAAATCTCCAAGTCAGTACTGACTTCCAGGGTGATTTCGAAACCCCTGGTGCTTTCAGGCTCCTCACGACGCAAATGACAGGAGGCTCTGGCCCTGGATACCCACGGCGTGTTGTGAGGTGACAAGCCTGGAGACCACGGTTTTCAGGCAGACACCAAGCCTTTACTTTATGGGTCTGAAAAGGCCAGCTTCCCCCCCTCATTATCCACTGAGGTGAATGGCTGTTTCGAGGTTGGGACAAATGACGGAATGGCTGCTTTTCGATCTTCTCTGGCCTCCCAGTATGTTGGTCAGCTTGTGCCCCTTCCCTGTCCATCCGACACAGGAAGTTTCTAGAACGTGTCGTCTGCCAGCAAGCATTTTATCCTTGTGGACTCAGCGTCATTCCTGAACCATCCCTTGCATCTCCTTTCGTTCTCCAAAGGAACGTAGCATTCTGGGTCCTCGGAGTTTACAGCTCTATGGCGGTAAAGAGGATGAGAGGAAGTGGGGGACGGAAGTGCTTCTGGGGGATTCTCTTGTTCACATTCAATCTTGAATTGAGAGAGCAGTTGCCTGGGAAACAAAACCTAAAAAAATATATATATCTATATATCTTTTTTTTTTTTTTTTTACATTTTTTCATGTATCTTCAAATGTTCCAATGGCAGGTTGTGCCTCTGGGTGGAGAGGAAGCCCATCAGTTCTGAAGGCCCAACGAGGTGAGGCTTATTATCTGCCCAACCCAGCTCAGCGTACCAGATACTTTCTGTCACCCTGCTAATCGACTAGAACATGTACACGTGAAAAACAGAAACTGAAGAGGTTAAACTACTCTTCTGTGGTCATCTGAGTTGAGAGGGATTAGGGAGCAGCAGAGAGGATGCAGCGATGGAGTCAGAGGACTTGTTCTGGGAACATGACTCTAATTGGTCACTTAGGTTGTGCACTTGGGCTGTGTGTTGCAAATAAACCTCCCGAACTCTGCCACTACAGCTAATTACCTCAGCCTGTGACAATGTATCTTATGGCTGCTGGTCTGTGTCTTTCAGCAAGCATTTATTGAGTTCTGATGTCACCAGGATTGGGGCAGAAAAAAATTTCCTTTATTCTCTTATGTTCTGTGACTGGGGCCTGCGAATTAAATTGACAAAAGACAGAGAAACAGAAGAAAAGGTTTATTTTGTTTGTACATGGGAGCTTCACAGAAAGGGGAAAACTGAAAGAAACAGTCTGGCTTGAGAGTTTATAGGCCATTTTAACAAAGGATGATAAATTGTGGAGAAGTGACTAGACAAAGAAAAAAGGGATTTGGGCCTCTAGGGGCAGTAAATATATGGGGGAAACAATTGAAAGATAAACAGTTATTTAGTAATGTTTGTTATCCAGACTCAAGTTGGTGTGTCCTCTGTGGTGACAAAGACCCATTCTCCTCTTCCTACTACAGGAGAGGGAGACACTTCTACATAAGGAAATGTTTGCCCTGCTCTCAGGCAGAAAAGGGAAGGACAGTCTGTTCCTCCTGAATCTGCTGTTTCTTAGTTGCCTTCAGCTCAAAATAATCCTTATGCCAAAGTGGCATATTTTGGGGTGGCATGTCCTGATCCCCTTTATTGCCATTTCATTAGCATACTGTTTTTGTTTGTTTGTTTTTCTGGCCCTCCTATGCATAGGCTAACTTGTTGATCCATTACTGATTAAACAAAGGCATTAATTACAAAAGCAGACACCTCTGCATTGAAAGCATCAAAGAAAGGTACTAATTTTTCAGACATCTTACCAGCTCAAGTATATATATGTACTAGGACTTATTTTTTCCCATTCAGAAATACATTCTGTAGAAATGTTGATTGTGCTAGAGATGATCATCGTAATGAGGGTTCCTGTGTGCGTGTGTCTGCCACCAACTGTATGAACAAAATGTTTGGGGTGAAAATGACGCTTCCCTTCTAAAGGCTTATATTAGGTGTTTTATTCCTCAAACGCATACTCAAGTAACAAGAAAGCCTCAACAAGCCTGTGGGAGGGGAGAGCCATTATTCTGCTGGTTTTAATATTATTGAGTTATGTAAACAAAAGACATTTATCTTGGGGATGGTCCCAGTAATTAAGCCATTATTAAATAAGTAACAATTTGCACTTTTGTGAACAGTGCATTTTTTTCATGTTCCTAGTCTTTTTTTTTCTTTTCATTCTTACTTATTTATTTATTTGAAAGAGAGCCTTTTTAGAAAAACATTTTATGTATTTATTTGAGAGAGAGAGAGAGAGAGAACCTGAGCAAGAGGGACGGGTAGAGGGAGAAGGAGAAGCAGATGCCCCCCGGAGAAAGGGGCCTGATGTAGAACTGGATCCCAGGACCCAGAGATCATGACCTGAGCCAAAGGCAGGTGCTTAACCGACTGAGCCACCCAGGCGCTCGTGTTCCTGGAGCGTTAGGCACAGACCAGGAGTGCTCTCAGTTAGTACACAGTTAACGTCCTTTCTTCAAGAGCAGGTGACTTGCTTTCAGATGAACCTCACTTCCTCTGCCTGGTATTTATTTACTTCTTACATCCCAACGTCCAAATCCAATGCACTGCTTCACACACCTATTTCAAACACTGTCTCACGCACAACTTCCTTCGATGCCTCTCTACCCTCTCTGAACTACCGCGGCAGTCAATTTTTTTGTCTGTCTCCCTCACAAAACTATCACTGTTTATCACGCTTGTCACTTAGCTGCGTGCCTTGCGTCTTCTACCAACGCGTGAGCCCAGAGAACAGTCGCAGAGACTAGCACCGTGCCTCAACTAGAGCAGTGCTCAATAAATTTTTCACAAATAAATGAAAATGGGAGACAATACAACGATTGCTGATTATTCTTGGTTGGGTTAGCTACTCTGTTGATTATGTTGGAAGACCTTGCATTCACTGATTTTCAATCGGTAGATGCTTGAGGAACATGATGTAATATTAATAACAACCTGGGAGGGGAGGAGCACAGTAAACCTTAGGCAACGTCACAAACAATAAACCCAAACACTATTAGTGCAATGTGAAATAGTAATAGTTTGGGGATTGTTCTCTGCTTTTGGATTCCTTATGGAATCCAGTTGAATCCAATCTGATGTCTCTCCATAGGCAAGAAGGCAAACAAGTTGACTGTAGTTTATGGGTGAGTTGGGGGAAGGGAAAAGTCATTTTGGAACTTCAAGAGATAAAACTCTTTTTGAAGGACTGCTTGCATTCAGTGGATGAGATGGTTCTGACTTACCAACATCAATAGTATGATCAGGAATTACCCAAAAGGCACCTTTTTGCAGAGAGCTGGAGATGTCTGGGCATCGTGACAAATAAACTTTTTCAATAACCAAAAGAAAAGAATTGCAGGAAGCATTTCTGACACACAGGGAAATAAAGCCTCGATATGAATTTGAATGCAAAGGGCAAATTTCCTAATCACATCGTAGGTGCCAAGGGAAATAAGTCAGTCAGATGGTATAACCTGCTTTAAAAGAAAGCTCCACCAAAAAAAAAAGGGGGGGGGAATCAACAAACCCGTTTTTAGGTAATAAAGAAGCCATCACAGAGATCCAAATGAAATCTAATAAAAACAATAACTGCTAAGCACAATCACAAGAAAGAAAACCGTGTAGAACACATAACCCACTCCATAAAAAGATGTCTATTCTCTATTTAATAGAATGACAGTTCACTTTGTATAGACAGTAAAGTTTCATTGCCCTGTCAGTCAAGGAAAGTAACCAAAATATTGACCTTTACCAGTTCCCTACAGATTAGGAAAGCTATTTCTTGTAATAAAGATTCTGGCCGTGAGAAGTCGAATTTGCAGCAAATCTGTGAACTTAAACTTGTCCTTGTATTGGAGAACTGAAGAATTAAGGAGGTTATGCCCTTCCACCCAACACCCTTTTTATTGTGGGACAGGTAGGTCAACACGATGACAATTTATCAGTGTCAGTGATACAAATTTATCGTGTCAGTGACAAATGATGTGAGTTGCAAATTCTACCCCATGTAGGCTTCTGATGACTACAGAGCTGACCCTTGAAACACACAGGTGTGGAGCGCATGGGTTCACATATGCAGAGATTTTAGATAAACACGGTACAGTAATACAGATGCTTTTTGTGTTATGATTTTCTTAATAACATTTTCCTCTAGCTGACTTTATGGTAAGAATACAGTGCATAATACATACAACAAACAACAGATGTATTAATCAACTGTGTGATTGGCAAGGTTTCTGGTCAACAGTAAGCTATTATAAGTAGTTCAGATTTTGGAGAGTCAAAAATTATACATGGATTTTTTTTTTTTACTGCATGGGGCATCGGCAACCCTAACCCCCCACATTGTTCAAGGTTCAACTGTATATTAATATTATTAGTAGTTGCCGTATACATATACAAGATGATCTCTATGGTGGGTTCCATAATTCTACACATGAGTCCTACCGTGTCCAAGCTTGGCATTCTATTTTCTGAGGGTGTTCCCTTGGATCCAGGAAAAGCCCAGCTGAAGGCATCAGTCTGAACTATTTACTAGGAAGCCACTAGCCACATGTAGCTATTGAGCTCTGAAAATGTGGCTAGCCTGAACTGAAATGTGCTATCAGTGTAAAAATACAAGCCACATTTTAAAGACTGAGGCCAAAAAAAAAAAGAATGTAAAATATCTCAATATTTTTAATGTTGATTGCATGCTAAAATGACAAACTTGGAATATATTTGATTCAGAAAATATATTATTCAAATTAGTTTCACCTGCTTCTTTCTACAGAAATGTGGATTTCATGTGTGTGGCTTAATTTACCGTGACTGTTTGAATTGAAAATTACATCTGTGCCTGGCATTTGTGCTCAGGTTCTACTTCCATTGGACAGTTCTGTTAAAGGGCAAGACCTTCTTTTCAAAGAAAGGCCTATGCCATGTACAGGCCCTAGCCCATGATCTTCAAAATGCCCAGGAAAAGGACCAAGAGGCTCTGGGAGATTCTACTGGCATTTGGGAATGTGCATGAGTTGTAAAGCCAGAGATAAAATAGTAATATCTGGTCTTGAGATATATGCTTCTCCTATTTCTTGAGCCTAAATCATGGACTCTTTAAAACAACACTGTATGAGGATATTTCTGTAAACAAACCCAGTCCTTCAAAACAGTTCCTTTAGGCTGGGGTCTTTGGGGCTTGGGATGTGGTCCCCCCCCACCATGCCATGGATTTACTGTCCTAAGGAATGAGGCTTGAATGTTGTATATTCATTAGAATAAAACTGGTACCAATGATGTTAAACATTATGAAGTTGTTACTAAATCCAGTGATGACTCAAGATCCCAATAAGGAAACAACTCTAAGGGTCATTAGAGGTTCCCTCATTAGCTTTCTTTCATTATATTTTTTTCCCCTGAATAAAACTCCCTGTGAGAAACCAAATATATTTAGTAGGCAATACTATTATTTAGGGGCTGTCCTAAGCCTGTTGGGGCTCCTATAACAAGTACCAGAGACTGGGTGATTTATGAACAGCAGACATCTGTTTCTTACCATTTTGGAGACCAGATGTCCAAGGTCAGGGTGCCAGAGTGCTCTGGTCATACATGCTAACACTCCTCTTGTGGGCTGCAGATAGCCAGCTTCTCTCTGTGTCCTCCCACAGTGGAGAAAGAATGCTAGCTCCTTGGCCTCTGTTACAAGGGCACAGATCCCATCATGGGGGCCCCACTCTCATGACCTCATCACCTCCCAGAGGCCCCACCTCCAAGTACCATCACACCAGAGGTTAGGTTCCAACCAGTGAGTTTTGGAGGGACCCAAACATTCAGTCCATAACAACTGCCTACTTTTTAAAAGCAATTTGTAATCCATATTTTCATAAAAATTGTCTTATTTGAATTGTACGAGAAAGTCCTAAGAAGTCTTTAGGATGAAGTCCTATTTATGGGTCCTATTTAACGGACAATGTCACTTGAGCTTTGATCCATTTCCCCTAATTAGTAAAGGTAAATGTGGAAGTAGGACTTTGGCCTCAGTGCCCAGACGCTCAGTTTGCTGCCATATTGCAGTGGTTACGGATAAGACCATAGGGTAGAACTGGATCCCAATAGCCCACCTCCCCGCTACTCTGGGAGGTGAACCATACTTAACCTCTCTGCACCTCAACCTCCTTATCCATATCTTCTTCCTGAGAAAAATCTGGGGAATAAATAACCCAACACCTGTCTGACAGATGACAGAAATTGAAGCCCAGGGACGTCAGGGGACTGGCCCAGGCCTCCAGCTCAGCAGGAGGAGATCCAGGTTTGAAGGGAAGTCCAATCCCAGAACCTGTACTCTTATGTATTTCTATTTTCCTAAGTGGGGCTAAGTTTTGCTGTATTCTCCACTTTTGGCAAGCATCATAAATTTGCTCACGGAGGTGGACTTCCTGGGGCACATTGAGAAAGCCACCTTCAAATCCAAGTTTGGGCCAGTTCTTGTTCTGTCCTGGCAGAGAGTGTCTATAGCCTTCTGATCCTTTTTTTTTTTTTTTTCAAGCCTTATTGCCACATAATTGACAAATGAAATGGTAAGATATTTAAAGTGTATCATAATGATATACACTGTGAAAGGTTTCCTCCCATCCGGTTAACACATACTTTCCTTGTTCCGTTTTTGTCAGTGAGAACACTTTCTACTCTCCTAGCAACTGTACGATACAGTGTTACCAACTACACTGCCTTAGATATTGGATTCTCACACCCTGTTTGTCTCACAGATGAAAGTATAAGACTGTATGGGAAGTTGGACCAAGCTTCCCCTCTATCCCTTACCCCTTGCCTCCAACCCCGGGCAACCACTTTTCTAGTCTATGCTTTTATGAGTTGGATTTTTTTAATTTTTGGATTCCACATTATCAGTGATACACGCAGTATTTGTCCATTTCTTTCTGGCTTATTTCCGTTTACATGATACCCTCAAAATCCATCCGTATTGTTGCAAATGGCCAGATTTCCTTCTTTTCTTGTGGCTGACTGATATTCTACTGTAAAGATAAAGATCTATAGAGAGATGTATAAATCTATACCTATATTTCTATTTATCACATTGCCCTTATCTCTTCATCTGCTGACAGACACTTAGATTGTTTCCGTGTCTTGGTTACTGTGAATAACACTGCCACAAACGTGGGATGATAAATACCTCGCTGAGGTCCTGTTTTCATTTCCCTTGGGTCTATACCTCAAATTGGGATTGCTGGGTCATATGGAAGTTCTATTTTAACTTTCTGAGGAACCCCTTATCCTGTTTTCCAATTCACGTTCCCATCGGATTCATTTTAGTCACAAGAATGTCCCGGTTCCAGCTCAGCCTACGAACACGTCCTCAGAGCTCTTACTCCGTTGGGAGCATCTCCCTCCTTTGGTGTTACTCAGACTGGGAAGCCTGAGGTGGAGCAGGGTGCGGTGCCCATTTGCTTGGTTAGTCCCCTCCTGCCCCGTCCCCACACTCATCCCTGGCCCAGTCGGGGAAGGGGAGGGGATCAGGAGGTGAAGTGGTTGGTACCACCTTGATCCAGCATCCAGGCTCTCTGGCTCTTGGATGTTGTGTGGGTGATGGAGAACCCAGTTCAGCTGGGACTGTGCTCCACTTTTCCCTCATCTTGGTCTCTGCCCAGTACCTTTTTCTGGATCTCTTTCCCTAACTCCTCTTGGACAGAATCCCCTGGCTCATGGGACCCCCAGCTTCCTGATGTGACCGCCATCCCTGGGGAAGTACAGGGAACTCCTACTGCAGCTCTGCCTTTTTCTGCCCTTCACTGCCTTGAACACTGCCATCACCTTTATATTCCACAAACGGAAGTCAGATGCCCATATTCTCTACATCTCTCGGACTCCAGGAGACCCAGCTGAAGGTGTCCTCTTGAAGTCCCTCTCAGTTGTAAGGTGGGGAATAGGTATCCCTCTGAATAAATGCCAACAATTTTCTCGAAGGATTACCTCCACTCTTCTCTTTGACTTCCAGGTTCCCACACACTCCGGGAGATGGAGGATAAGCAAACCATCCCAACACCTGCTTCCAGACCCCACCTTTCAAGTCTTGTGTGGATTTAACTTCACTCTGGAACAGAAGATACTTGGCACTTGTTTTCCTGAGGCTCTGGAGGCCTGAGCCACGACTGACACGAAATGTCCCTTCTCTCTGGCCTGCCCTGTACCCTGCGTTAAGTACTTGTATCTGTGTGTGGCGCATTGTACGTGCTCAGCTCATATTTGCTTTTATTATTTCCTGAGATCTGCCACTGTAACTTTGGACAAGTGCCTTAAGTTCACTCTGCTTCAGTGTGTGAGGGTCCTGGTCAGGTGCTCACGGTAGAAAGCCTGGCCCTCGCCCAGCCCTTTTTAACCCACTGAACCACCCAGGTGCCCCAACGCCCAGCCCTTTTTAAAAGAGACCTGGGGGTGCAGCCCCCTAGGAGTGCACCCAGGTGAAATGGTAATTTTGGTACGCAAAAGAAAAGCAGGGATTGCTGCCAAGGCACAATGGAGGAGCATAAAAAAAGGATTCTCAGCCCAGTCTTGTTGGGAGAGGACAGCACCCTCTCTCCCCCGCAGGGGCAGGAAACCAGAAGCAAAGTCAAGGACCAGCCGGAAGAGTCGTCTCTAGAAATCCCAGCCAGTGGGACACGCAGTAATCACCCAGGACGTAAGCTGTGGTCTCTGCATCAGATCATTTCCACACTAAATGGAGAGAAGTAATACAGTTTACTTGGCAGCATCTTTGTTTGTTAAACAAGTTGGGACGAAAGCTGGAGCCTAGATTATTTATCCTCATCTGAAATGTATGAAAACAACATTTAGAACACACTTTTTGGCGTAGACAGGGAGGAGTCCTTAATGAAGCATTTCCTTGTGTCTGATTTTTATTTGTCTTTACCAGGTTCATTTAATCTGATAGATGGTCTAAGCCTCAGAGTAATGCCACTGGAATCTCATGAAGATGTGTAATGCCAGAGCGCCTGCGGGCTCAGTCGGTGAAGCGTCTGCCTTCGGCTCAGGTCATGATCCCAGGGTCCCGGGATCGAGTCCCAAGTTGGGCTCCCTGCTCAGCAGGGAGTCTGTTTCTCCCTTTTCCTCCGCCTCTCCCCCTGCTCTCCTGCTCTCTCTCTCTCTTTCGCTCAAATAAATAAAATCTTTAAAAAAGAGATATCTAATCCTGATGATGCTTCTCGCACCGAGACCGAGCCTCTGTGCTTCTGGGAGTCACCAGAGCTTGTCAGTGTCAGCTAGGGCTGCTGTAACAAGACATCACAGAAAGGGGGCTTAAACAGCAGACACTTACTCTCCGACAGTCTGGATACTGGAAGTCTAAGATCAAGGTGCTGGCAGGGTTAATATCTGTTGAGATTTCTCTGCCGCCTTCTTGCCCTGTATCACCCAGACTGCCTTTTCTGTGTGAGTGCACATCCCTTCAGTCTTGTCCTCTTATAAAGAAACCAGTCCTATTCACTCAGGACCCCACTCTTATGACCTTACTGAATCTTCATTACATCCTTGAAAGGTCCTGTCTCTAAAAACAGTCACATGGGGGCTTAGCACTTCCGCATATGAATTTGAGGGGGACCTGATTCCATTTGTAACGGAGCTGTGCCTAAATGTTCGATTTCTTCTACCAGGTATTTGGGAAGACTGCATGTCCTGCCTCCTTTGAATTCAGATGTGGCTCAAGGGTGAGAGCGGATGGCACCTGCTTTGTCGCTTGCTTTGTTTGATGAAATGGCTGATGAAGTGACATGCAAATGGGGAAGAGGCTTAGATTCTAATCTAAGGCATGAATTCCCACATTCCCTTCCCCTCAAAATACCTGTTCTGGAGATGCTCCTGCTTCCAGGGGAGCCTGACGAGTTAAGCACCCATGCTGACCAGTGTTGTCCACGTATGTGAAAGAGAAATTATTTAAAAAAAAAAAAACTATACGCACACACACTTTTACATGTGTTTTGCCATTGAGATTTAGGGTTTGCTTGTTGCTTGTGCATGACCTAGCCCGTCCTGACTTATGCAAAGTCGAGTATTCATTTGTTATGACATTTGGGACTTATAAAACGCAACACATAGCTTTACATCTTTTCTTCCTAGGCTATGTCCGAACACAGTGGTATAATGGTACTTATTCTGGCAACTTATTTATTTTTTGTTCCTTTTCTGAGCATACATCTGATATCTGTAATATATGTCATCTAGCCTGGTAATTCTCTTACCAGGTAATTCTCTTACCAATTCTCTAGCTTTTCTCCCAAGTTACAAGCCAACCTTCCCATCAACTCACTGTCAGTGCCTTCAATTCAACATGCTCAAGAACAGATTTGTTCAACCCCAAACCCTAGAACTTTCTTCGGCTCACCACTTTTATGATCATCATAGCTGCAAACATCAGAGACACTTTGTGTATGCATCAGAGGTAGAGGAAATATGACTTTGAAATCTTTCCATTTTTCCAAAAATTGTTTTGGAAAATTTCAAATCTCTCCGGAGGGCAACAGAATTATGCCGTGAACTTCTGCGACTTCGTCATCTAGCAACTCATTACCAGATCATGGCCAACCTTGGTTTTCTGTTTCTGTATCTACCCCAATCAGATGATTTTTGAAGCTATAAATGTTTCAGTATGTATTTCTAAAAGATAGGGATTCTATTAAAAAATATAGCCACAACACTTTATCGCTGAAAATTAATTAACAGCATATGACATTTTTGAGTCAGTGTTCCACTTCTGCTACTTGTCAACTGTCTCCTAATTTTGTTGTTGTGGTTGACATCTGTGTGATTCAGGTTGCTATAAAGTCCACACACCTCCGTCAGCTGGTCTGTTTCTTTAGTCTGTAAATGCTCTGATTCCCTCTCTCTCTCTCCCTTGTTCCTTACAGTTCATTTGTTGAACAGTCCACTGTGGTGGTCTTGTAGGGTTTCCCGCAGTTAGGATTCTGTTGATTGGATTCCCAGGAAAGTTGGTTTAGTGTGTTCTAGAGTCCCCTGAGTTTCCTATAAACTGATAGTTTGGTAGAGAAGCATGATACACATTATTTGGCAAAGCTGCTGCATAGGTGATATATTCTATTTCTATCAGGAGGCTCACCATACGTGGTCTCTTTCTGTGGTATTAGCAACTGCTGATGATTATTGTCAAGGTCAGTGGTTCTCAATCTTGAGCATGTACCAGAATCTCCTGGCGGGCTTGTTAACCTGCAGATTGTTGAGGCCCCACCTGAGTTTCTGATTCGGTAGGTCTGGGTCAGACCCAATGTCTCACATTTTTAATGAGCTCCCAGGTGATACCGCTGGTCCAGTGACCGTCTTCTGAGAACCGCGGACCTGGAGCTATTATTATGTTAGTGGTGGAAAGGTAGTGATGTTCTAGTCTCTCTTTCTTTCTTAATTCATTAACTACAATGCATTTATACAAAAATGTTCCAAATCATTTGTTCGGTTACCTTGGGGTAGAGTCTGTGTAAGGAAGGCACTATAAACATTTGATTCTTTCCCTTTACCTACCGGGTTCCTTTACGGATGCTCAAACTGCCTTGTCTTTAACCCGGGAATCTTGGAGACGCTCTGAGTCTGTGTTCTTCCTTGTCAAATACCTTGCGGTCAGTCCAGCAGTAACACCATTGTACACCGCTGTCTCCACCCCGTGCCCACCCTCTTCCCCCTGCTGCAGCTCATTTCACATACCAGTAGGTGTCCCATGAACATGTCCTGTGAAATTCCAGTCGCATCATTACTCAAAAAATTCTCGGTGACTCACCAGATTAAATATAGACCTTGGCATTGGCATTGGAGTCCTAGTTTTTCTCACTCCTGCCCTGAAATTGGGAAGTCCCACCTCAGAGACTTTGCTCATCCCACCTCTCCGCCTCAGCACTCCCTACTCTCTCTCAGTACTTCATTCATCCTAAATGCCACTTGTCTTATGGATCTCTTCCTGATGTCTTCATCAGGAAGCTGAGCCCTTCTGAGGCATTTGCCTGCATTCTGTACTTCTCTTAAAGTATTTGCTTGGAGGCTTCGTATTGTCACCAGCAGGCTTGTCTATTACTCTCTGTAGTAGTGATGGTCTCTTGATGGTTCCACTCGACTGCATACTTCTGGGGCCTCCCGTCCTATAACTTTCTTATTTGTAGGATTACGCTGAAAATGAAGTATTAGCCATGAACTCAACTAATAGTTACTGACAGAGATATGGATTTATATGTATTTATAGCTATAGAAATACTTATATTTATGTATATCTCATATCTATGAACTCCAAGGCACAAAAAAATGCCTATTTTTTTTCATCTGAATGTTCAAAGCAACAACATAATTCTGCAGAGAGACAATTCATGGAGAATCAGCAATCTCCCCATTTCCATTTCAGTAAGCTAGGAGCACAAATAATTCTCTTCTTGCTCTATCTGTAACTTCCTCTTATTTGAGACCCTTAATCTCACTCCAGTCCACAAAGATCAGAACCTCCATTTGTAAATTCGGGTGATCCAATTTATCTGACATAGTATACACTGCTCTGTCTGGTTACATATCACTCAAATATGTCTGCATTCTGACTGATCCACCAGGCTAAATTTGGAAAGATGGGGTTTTTAAAAATCAGCTTTCAGGAATAATAGATGAGAAAACTGACCTACCTCTGTTGCAAGCAAATTGGAGAGAGGTTTCCCACACTTCACGGTGCTGTACCCTGAAAAGCCAGAAGGAAAAAATCAGGTGGATAATTTTTATGTCTGTTGCTATGACAACTAACCTAGCCACTTCTGCTAGGATATGGACAATTATGCCAAAGCAGGGATTCTCGGCCTGGAGTCCCCAAGCCAAGCTGCCAAGCAAACCTTCCAAATCCCCCTCTGGCAACATGAAAAATGAAATCAAGTGCACCAAAATTCACACCCTTTTCTGGGGAAATACCTATAAGAGAGGCTATAAACGACTCGCTGATTAATGCTAGAAACCAGAATAAATTGCCTTGGTGCATTATTATGGCACAAACCATCTAGAGGGACTGTAAGATTCACAAGTCATGCCTAACATCACGAGAGGGGATCTGCTGACACCCACAGAGAAAATGACCACAGTCTCTCATTCTCACAATGCAAGAGTTCTAGGAGGCATCCAACGTTTTACTGTGCTTGCTGAGAGGGAGTTTCATTTCAGGTGTTGAGTAAATGCAATTCTCCGTCGTATCTCAATATTATGATAAGCTGGAAGCCTAAGAATACCTCTGTTCAGGATTCTAATTGTGCCGTTACCTGAATTCTTAAAATGATTATGGAAGGATTTGAGATTACAGGTAGAGTTCTCTTAAGAATCCATTTGGGGTTGAAACTGGCCCTTCATGGGTTCTTCATTGGTCCTCCATGGGTTAAAATAAATCTATCCCCACCCCTAAAATAAGGAAAATCCCATCTGCAGAAGGCCAAAAAAGTCAAATATACAATCTGCAAACAAATGACTTTCACTTGTACTTTGAGAACAATACCAAGTGTGAAATGGAAAGGCAAATATTTTTCTGGAAATAAATTCCGCATGTGTGCATGTGTGTGTTTGTGTGTGTCTAGGGACGGAGGGGCAGAATGGAAACCACTGGGAGATGTAGGGTATGGGAGTTTGGAATTATTGCATCCTTCTGCCTTTTTTCCTGAGGTGCTAAATTTTAGCACAGTGCTACTTGTTCCTTAATGAATGATTAAACGAATTCGATTCATGATTTAACTTAATTAAACAACTAATGAATTTGTGTATGCAGGAATCATTAATGCGGCGTGTGAGGCAAGGCCTCTAGGGCATGGTTAACTCGGTTCTTCACAGCTCAGTAAACAGTATCTAGAGCTGTACACATGTCTCTTTGCCTTAGAGGCCACACCCGTGCTGTAGAGTCATCTCTTCCTTTCCGGGTTAGTGACATGCATAGACGCTATATGCATAGATTACCCTTTGCATATGAGGATAATTTTTCTGGTACATCTGCTAAGAGACACAGATTTGGAAATGTGTTTCCATCAGGGAAAATCAGCTTAGTTATTCTTTAAAAGCTATTGAGACCTATTATAGAAATACTCAGGGGCAACTCATTTTGGGAGGACAAAATGCAATCTTGTTATATTTTTAGAGATTCTCATTTCTTTTTGAAAGCACAATGGCATCTCAGAAATCCAACTGAAAGGCCACTTTGTGAAATAGAACATTTGAAAAAAAAATAGTTTTTGCAGGCCCTTACTTTGGGATGACAATGCACCTTTCTTTCCTGGGCTGAGGTACCATTTTGGAAAAAGGAAAGAGAGAGAAGACAACCATCACACATCAACGCTTCACAACGGTCCTGTGTTGTGGATACGTTAGCTCAGTTGGGGTGTTTTCATCTTGATTTTCAAGGAGGGAATCAGGGCCTGGAGAGATGAGCTAACCTGCCCAAGGTCACCCAGCTAATACGCAGTAGAGCTGAGGAAGCTTCGACGTCTATCTGTGTTTGTGCCATACCATCCATCGAAGAATGTCTAGCACGCACCTAATTGATCGCTTGAGATTCTAATGTACATGATAACAGTTCATTTTCTAAAGTAGGCAAACATTTCCCTCAGAATCTCATCGACACTCTTAATTTGCTTAGCAAACCATTTTATCCTGAGCCGTGTGGAGGAAAACTTCAGTGATCCCCTGTCTTAATTATCACTGACTTCAAATTAGGAAGTCCTATTTAATGAGGTTACACCGTAGATGACACAAAAGATATACGGAGGCTTTCTACCTGGGTTACTCATATAGAACAGCCCAGACGTAGAGCAAACCTCTGATGAGGAGAAACGGAGAGCAATTGGCAGCGTTGCCATGGGAAGCAAAGCTGGGAGTTGTACAGTTGCCTTTTGAGCTTGTGAAATACATTTAAACAACCGACACTGCTTTAGGTCGCTCTCTGAATATCTGTATTTTGGAGGCAGAGTTGTTTCAAGTCATTAGTCTTTTCATCCTGTGTAGACAAATTATAGGATCTCCTGGGGATGGATCTTTCTGCTGACCCCAGCCTTTATCCACAAGCACAGGGGCTCTGTAAGAGTGAATGGATTAAAATTAGCCTATTTCAACAAGCTCCTGCACCCATATTCATTGATCGCTCCTGGACTTTTTCTTCCTTCCTTCCTTCCTTCCTCTCTCTCTCTCTTTCTTTTTAAGATTTTATTTATTTATTTGTGAGAGAGAGAGAGAGAGCATGAGAGGGCAGAGGGTCAGAGGGAGAAGGAGACTCCCCTCTGAGCAGGGAGCCTGATGTGTGACTCTATCCAGGACCCTGAGATCATGACCTGAGCTGAAGGCATTCACTTAACCAGTGGAGCCACCCAGGCTCCCCAGTCCTGGACTTTTCTGAACTGTGCCTTTTCCTTGAATAGGCTTATGGCACAAGCAATGTGAAATGTTAGGCAACAGCTACTGAATTCACAAAACATGGAATCTAAGCAGTCCACGTCCTTGTAAGTTGGTGGATGGCAGAAGAGGCATGGGTCATGTATGAGAATTCTCAAAATGCTGAAGTCCTTAGCTCTTGGTAGGATCAGTAGGACTCCATTGAAGAGCCTGGATGATCCTTAAGAGCAGAGACTCCCAGGTGTGAGCTTCCAGAAAGTGATGTCTTGGGTGGATTAAATCTCATCATGAGAAGACAGGGAAGGTCAGGATAGAGATAGACTTCAGCTGCTGCCTCCTTCTGTCTTCACCTTCCAAACTCCCTCAAGAAGGAAGAGAGGCAAATGTCAAGTGCTCCAAAGTGGTCCAGTTCTGGCTGAGGCTAAGAAAGGGACTCTCAGGAACACTGACTTGCCCTAGTTCTTCAACTTGAGCAATGGTTTGCTTTGCCTTCAAATGCAACCTCGTCAGAGTTTGCTAGCGTTCAACTATTTCTTTCTGAGCACCTACAGGGAAATTTCTCTCAGATCTTAGGACCAGGGAAATCTGTATCCCTGAGTAACAACTGGCCTGTTTTGAGTTCACATACACTGTGACTCTGGAATCTGATAGTAATTCTCTGTTGCTTTGTCTCCTCAGGAGTTTGGAGCAGGGTTTCTGACTCATCGTGTTTTGTGACAGCCCTTGAATCCTCATTCTTTTTCACCCATCTACCAGATCTGTCCTTTTCATACCAACTCTTTTTCTCCAGTCTCTGTTCGGAAATTTTCAGGATGTATCAACAGAATGACCAAAGAACATTATAATCTGTTCATCCTTCTGTGTTTACACACTGCATAATTCTAGGAAATGCCATTCACATAGACTACAATGTAACCACAGTGTGAATGATGCCTTCCAGAGTTGTGCAGTGCATAACTTGTACAACCATTCATGGGCACCCTGGCAGAAGACAATCTCCCCCAGAGGCTCCATTCTGTTCTTAGATGGGATATGTTTACATTTCATAGTCTGGGATTCTTTAAGAACAATAGGCCCAGATAATTTGAATCATGACTTAGCAACGCCCACCTATGCTTTTCTTCTTCTGTGATTTCCTTTTGAAACAGTGTAAACAGCTGGGAGAAAACCCTAAGTATAAAATGGTACCATTGTATGTATTGTATATATTCTGACAGAATTGTATGTATTCTGACAGAACCCACAACTTGGATAATTCTGTCTTCATTCATCCAGTTAAATTCTTGGAAGAATGCGTGGCGCCCCCTTTGCTATGGCGACTTTTTTTTTTTTTTTTTTTTTTTTGCTATGGCGACTTTATAGGGTCAATCGCCCTATTTCTCCATTCATTATGTTTGTCCTTCATGGAGATGCCTGGGGTCAAATGCCATTTCTATTCGACTTCCCTGAAAGAGATTACTGTGTCAGACAATCCCTTCTGCAATCGCTGAACCCATCTTCTCCTACCTTTTCCTAAGCTCAGGTGGAGGGTCCTGACTAGCCTCTTTGTCCATAACAAGAGAGGAGGAAAGACCTCTTTGAATTACCTGGAGGGATGCTATCTCCTGCTCCCTGATTAGCAGAATGCATGTCACGTTCCCAACACCTAAGATGAGTTGGTCCCAAGATAACTTCCCTCATGTCATCTTAGAGCTTCTGAAGTTTCCTACATTTAGTAAACCAAAACACATCCTTATCATTCATAAGCCCAGAAAGCATTTTAGAGTCCACACCAAATCCATCTGCTTTTAGGATTCTTTCCTGCCCATACTAAACTGATAATCCAAACCAAAACACAAGAGGACACAACACGCAGGGACAGGTGGAAATTTAACAGCAAATGTTGTTACAATACAATACAATACTCAAGGTGAGCAGATTGAAGTATGGGGACTTAAATGTAAGTATGTGATTTGCCTGCATCATAGAGAGGGTAGCTCTTGATAATTTCATGTTTAGGCAGGAAATACAGTGATGTTAGCAGTGGTTTCCTTCTCAGTCTGCGTAGGTTTGGGATTAAAGGATAAAGGGAAACAGACTCCACTCCAGTAAGGGGCCATCTCACTTCAGAGTATAAAAATGTCAGCAGCATAGAGCGGAGACTGTTGGGACAGTGAAGGCAGCTTTGGTTGGAGTTCAGGGTCTGGGATGCTGTTGCCTCCCAGTATAACCGAGACCCCTGCCTTAGTAGACGGGCCGAAATGAGGGAAAGTACGTGACATGATCACGTGGGACACTTCCAGGCAGAAGGACATTCTTCCATGATGGGTGCCTTGGGTGTCTCGATGATGATATTGGGATAAGGTCCTCCCAGCATGAGAGATGACCAGAGAGAACAGTTAACCACCAGCAGATACAGACGCCCGGTGTGAGAACTGTATCTCCTTTTTCTTTGTAATTTACTGGAGCATAAATGAATATTGCTCTGTGAGAGGATATTACCTTTTTCCACTTCCACTTCGTTAGAAACTGGCTCAAAAGAAGAGAAAAGGAAAGGAAAGAAAAAGGACAAGCTTTTGCCAGATGTGGCAAAGACTGATCTCAATTCTGGTCTGATTTTCTGTTCCTTTTGTGTGGACCATGTTCTCCCAACCCTTTGGTGTCTGCCAATGCTATCCTTGGCCTTCCATGTCTGGGCTTGGGCACCATGTGCTAATACCAGAGTTTCTACTCCCAGCCGATGCTCATGGTGAACACCAGATGTGATCTTTATCAATTGTGTTTTCAAGGAGGTTTGCCTCCCCAGTATGCTGCTAATTACTGGTTCCAGGGAAAGCCTGGCTTGGGCTGCGCCAAACTCCGACTCGACTCCACCAGATCAGTAGGTTCTGTGTCCTGGGTCTGCTTTATAAGAATAGTCATGGCCATCCCGTGCGAATTCGTGTGCCGAGGGCTGGCTTGGAATCTCACTTAAGTGCCACAACAACAGTATGAAACTGCCCTGCTGTTACCCCATCGCAGACAGGCCCTGTGAGACACAGGAAGACACAGACAGACCTAAGTCAGAGCTGGGGCTTAGCCACAAGGGACCAAGGACAGCTCCTGCCTTCTTCTCCATCACATTCTCTCCGTCTCTGTACCGCATGCTGGATCTTTCTGTTGGGCAAGTGACTTCCTTTATAAAGTTCAAATTGAAAACAGACCCTCCATCGGGAATGAACATGGGGCCCAGGTTTTCCTCTAAGACTTTGGCTGGTGAAGGTCCTCCCACCGCTGACGGCGAGGATGCCAGGAGCCCCCAGCACAGCACCCGGTACCCAGACAGGACTCTAAATAAGGCATCTCTTTTTCTCTTTGTTCACTTTTGCCAGGGAGGAGAATGTCGGGTTCTGTGTGCTGCGTCTTCGAACGCCTTCATTTGCTTGTCCCAAGGCTTTTCACTCATTCTGGGTGTCTGAGGAGTAGCAGCAGCAGTGAGGACAACGGTGATACTGACAGTAGCCTTGATGACGATGCTGAGTCGCTCCCACGTAGCCCTCTGAGAGACGAGGCTGTCACATGAGCTACATGGTTGTCGTAGCTCATTGCCACCGCCCTGTGTCTCCTGCACAGCTTAGCTCAGCGAGATGACAACGAGACATCTGTTAGTGTGAACTTCTAAATATCAAGGTTGATGCATAACACGAGTGCCTCTGAAGCTCGCATCACTTCCATGTCAGAGGGTGGCCTCCGGCAGCGAGGTCAGGCAACAGAGCCGGCAAGAATAACGTGTGTTCCCGGTTGAGCTGGGAGCACGCGCCCCTTCCCCTGGCAAAGCCGCCCTTGTGTTTATGAACGTACTCAGAGAACATGGTGTCTTTCTCGGGCTGCGTTTGGCTCGGAATGGGCAACCCAGCCTGAGAAGACGCAGTGGGTACACATGCATTTTTTAAACTCTCTTTCAAACTCCCCTGAATCTGGAGTTTTGGGAAATTGATTCTGGTGAAGAAAATCTGCATCCATGTCATGTGATAAAACCATGAAGCTGGAAAATGTTGTCGATAGTTCTGTGACTCACCCCAGCCTGGCCTGGGCTCCTTCCCTGACCTGCACTTGTTTTGTTGAAGGGTGAGTAAAGTCAGAGGTTGGCAGTGTCAGGCGCTAGAGTGGGAATAGCAGCGGCTGCACAAGCCAGCCCTCCCTTCCCAGCAGAGCTCGGGGGATTTGTTCAAACCCAGGGAGGCATATATGATAGGTTCTGCCTCTAGCGTTTCCAGCATAACCAGCAGGTTTGCAGAAACAAGATGTTTTAGAAACAACTTGAAATTTCTTATTTAATCTCAGAAGGTATTTAGACATGAGTCTCTTCAGTGTGATAGTCTAGTATGAAATTAAAGCCATGGATCTTAAAGAGAATAGAAAAATCCATATGTTGGTTGTGCATTCTAATGTCTATCTTTAGTGGTTAATATTAATAAACTATACCATAAAGAACCATGCTCAAATCAGAGCCACATAATACTCATGATGTTCCCTAGTACTAATTCAGTAGTTCAATATATAACAGAAAAGATATTTCTTTCCCGAAATATAGCTCTGGAGTTTTCTAACTGCTTTGAAGCCGAGTTCATAAATACCAGATCTTGAAGACGCAGTTTGTTTCCTGAGGACCTAACAAGAGAGGCTCACCTATACCCTGATTTCTACCAGTTGAAGAAAGGGACACAAAAATGCACCACACACCAAGGGAAAAATTCAACAGTGCTCTAAGTGGAGTGCAGCTTAATTAACTTGGGACAGAGAAGTCAACTACATTTGTAGCAGACAAAATGTTTATGTTTTTTTCTTCTCTTCCGGTGGCACGATTTCGAGTAGAAGCTTGAGAAGAAATGCTGATGAGCAGGACAGAAGTAAAGGTGACTAAGTCACTCGGCGTGGGTGTGCCTTCTTTTCCCACAGAGACTCTCTTCGACGTCTGATTATGTGAAATGCTTTGGGGTAGCGCCCTTGTTAGACATGCCATTAGCCTCTGAGAGATGGCACGTAAATCCTCTGTTTATTTTATTTTAGAAAAATGAGCCTTCCACTGACCCATGAGGTCTTAGGAAGAAAAACAAAAGCACATCCTTGGCTTGAGTTCCATGAGTAGTAATTCCAGTAGCCATGTGCTGCTGCTCATTGACATTTTCCTGCTGTTTTAGTCCCTTTATTTTAGTGAAGGTTTTTAAAAAATATATTTTTAAAGATTTTATTTATTTATTTATTAGAGAGAGAGAGAGAGGACACAAGCAGGGGGAGAGGCAGGCAGAGGGAGAAGCAGACTCCCTGCTGAGCTGGGAGCCCAATCTAGGACTTGATCCCAGGACCCTGAGATAATGACCTGAGCTAAAGGCAGATGCTTAACTGACTGAGCTGCCCAGGCACCCCTGTTTTTTTGTTTTTGTTTTTGTTATTTTTTCAATTAGGGCAAGAACTCTAATTTTTACAGAAACTTCTCAGACTCCTCTTTTTCTTTTCTTTTTTTCCTTTTCTTCCCCCTCCTCCCCTCTCCCACCCCCTCTTTCTCCTCCTTTTTCTCTCCCCCCTTCTTCTTTGATGGATGAGGCACAGGAGATGTGGTTAGGAGAATTTGTTGCCTACTTTTGATAACCCCGATTAATTTTTTGAGGGAGTACTTGTCCTTTGTGTACTTTTCCATTTTCCAACAGTGCAAGGAGAGAATGGGACGGGGATACAGCCTGTGGCTTGGGAGTCAGACAGACAAAGGTCACAGCATGGCTCAGATCCTCCTGGCCTGTTGCATTGGCTAAGATTTGTGGCACAATGCTGATAGCAACCATTCTAACAAACAGATATCTTATCTTTTCAAATTCCAAAGGGAATATGTATTTCTAATATTTTGCTCTCATTCCTAGCTTGCTGAACATTTCATCATGGATAGATACTGAATTTTATCTAATGCTTTTCATCACGGCTTGAAAGGATCATGTAAATGTCCTCTTTTAATTCATTATTTTGAGTCAATTACATTACTATTGCACAGTGCTTGCATTCCTAGAATAAACCCTTGGTCACAAAGAAGAAAGACTTGGTCACTCTCTTAATATACTCTTAAATATAATCAGTTAATAGTTTATTTAGGGTTTTAACATCTGCATTCAAATAAGAGGCCCAATGGGGCACCTGGGTGGCTCAGTTGTTAAGCTTCTGCCTTTGGCTCAGGTCATGATCCCAGGGTCCTAGGATCCAGCCCTGAATCAGGCTCCCTGTTTGGCAGGAAGCCTGCTTCTCCCTCTCCCACTCACCCCTGCTTGTGTTCTCTCTCCCACTGTGTCTGTCTTTGTCAAAAAATAAATATAATCTTCAAATAAGAGGCCTATTAGGTATACCAAAGACAGGTCAGCTAATAGTCCATCAGTGGTCATATAAAATGTTAACAGGTCCAAGAAGAAATATCCAAAGGTTAAATGAATTTCTCATGCTCAGAAGATGTGGATTCAATGTTCTGCTGTCTAGAATCACTGGGGGAGCTGTGAACATCCTTTGAATAAATCTTCATGGTATTTTCTGAGCACATTGCTGCCCATCAGCTCCAGAGAAGATCCAAAATGATTCAGGGGTGAAGAAATTGTCCTATGAATGAGGCAGACAAAAAGTTTTGTTTCAGCCTGGAAGATAAAAAAGAAATGAGTCAGAATATCTTTTAAAAAAGGTAATATCCAAAGGCATGTTGAAAAGGAAAACCAAAGCTGATGGCAGCACAATTCCAGACTTCAAGCTCTATTACAAAGCTGTAATTACATCAAGACAATATGGTACTGGCACAAAAACAGATACCTAGGGATGCCCGGGTGGCTTAGGCAGTTAAGGGTCTGCTTTCAGTTAGAGTCATGATTTTGGGGTTCTGGGACCAGTCCTGCAGAGTTCCTTGCTCAGCAAGGAGTCTGCTTCTCTCTCTGCCTGCCACTCCCCTTGCTTGTGCTCTCCCTCTCTCCCTCTCTGATAGATGAATAAAGTCCTTTAAAAAAAAAAATGCAAGCTTTGCGCAGTGGCAGTATCGTAGCCAATGAGGTTTATCCGAGGCGTGATTATTGCTAATTGAAAAAAAAAAGATGCATAGATGAATGGAACAGAATAGAGAACTCAGAAATGGACACTCAACTCTATGGTCAACTAATCTTCGTCAAAGCAGGAAAGAATGTCCAATGGAAAAAGGACAGTCTCTTCAACAAATGGTATTGGGAAAATTGGACAGCCACATGCAGAAGAATGAAACTGGACCACTTCTTTACACTACGCACAAAAATAGACTCAAAATGGATGAAAGACCTCAATGTGAGAAAGGAATCCATCAAAATCCTTGAGGAGAACACAGGCAACAACCTCTTCAACCTTGGCCACAGAAACTTCTTGCTAGACACATCTCCAAAGGCAAGGGAAACAAAGGCAAAAATGAACTATTGGGATTTGATCACAATGAAAAGCTTTTGAACAGTCAACAAAACCAAAAGACAATGGACAGAATGCGAGAAGATATTTGCAAACGACATATCAGATAAAGGGCTAGTATCCAAAATTTATAAAGACCTTATCAAACTCAACACCCAAAGAACAAATAATCCAGTCGAGAAATTGGCAGATTACAGGAACATATATTTCTGCAAAGAAGATAACCAAATGGCCAACAGACACATGAAAAATTGCTCCACATCACTCAGCATCAGGGAAATACAAATCAAAATCACAATGAGGTACCACCTCACACCAGTCAGAATGGCTAAAATTAAACAAATGTTGGTGAGGATGCAGAGAAAGGGGAAATCTTACACTGCTGGTGGGAATGCAAGCTGGTGCAGCCACTCTGGAAAACAGTATGGAGGTTCCTCAAAAAGTTTAAAACAGAGCTACTCTATGACCCAGTAATTGCACTACTGGGTATTTACCTGAAAGATACAAATGTAGGGATCCGAAGGGGCACGTGCACCGGAATGCTCATAGCAGCAATGTCCACAATAGCCAAACTATGGAAAGAGCCCAGTTGTCCATTGAGAGATGAATGGATAAAGAAGATGCAGTCCATATATATAATGGAGTATTATGTAGCCATCAAAAATGAAATCTTGCCATTTGCAATGATGTGATTGGAACTAGAGGGTATTATGCCTACTGAAATAAGTCAATCAGTGAAAGACAATTATCATATGATCTCACTGATATGTGGAATTTAAGAAACAAGACAGAGGATCATAGGGAAAGAGAGGGAAAAAATGAAACAAGACAAAACCAGAGAGGGAGATAAACCATAGGGGACTCTTAATCTCAGGAAACAAACTGAGGGGTGCTGGAGGAGGGGTAGGTGGGGGATGGGGTGGCTGGGTGATGGACATTGGGGAGGTTGTGGTGGTGTGGTGAGTGCTGTGTACAGTGTAAGACTGATGAATCACAGACCTGTACCCCTGAAGCAAATAATACATTGTATGCTAATAATAAAAAATAAATAAAATAAAATATAAAAATAAAAATAATTTTAAAATTTTAAAAAGCTATAGACAGACACGGGCCACATGAACATGAATTTTGATACTGGAGTGTCGTGGGGTGGGGACGGGTATGCTGGATATGGATCTAGAAGAACTAGATTAGATCCTGGGTCTTTCATTTACTATAGATTCTTAAATTGGGCTTCAATGAATGGGTCTGGGGGAAGCTAAATTCCAGAAGTAATATGTAAAGGTTATATGTCTGACATTTTCCTGGGAAAGATTCTAACACTTTCATGAAAAAGCCAAGTATCACTGATTTACTCATTTTTGGACTTGGGTGCGTGACTTCAGTTCCAGGAGCTTCTGGCTGCCTTTTCTCTAAAGAGGGGATGGTAAGTGCTAATTACTTCAGAGACTAGATGTGGACTCAAATGGTAAAAAGTCAAACTGAAGTGTATATGTACTGAAGGAATGGTTTTGAGAATAAGTAAATACAGTGGGAGATAAAATCTTATGAACCGTTTACCTTAAAAACAGGCTTATGAAAACATTCAACAAATATTTAGATAAATTGGGAAAGCCAATTGCAGAAAAGGAGGATTCTGTCATAAAATTTACACACGTACACATATATTCTTACCCCCAAATTCCACTATTATCACCACAAAAGAAACTGTGCTGAGCTGAATTAACCTTATCCACCAAGCATAGCATTAAGCTAAAGCAAACATTTCAGCAAGGCTTCCTGATTCGTTAATAGCAGAATAAACACATGGCCTTCCTTTAATGGAACACATAAAGAGACTACTGGAATTGTAGCAAGTAGAGCCAGGGGAAGATAAAGAGAGAATTTAAATTGCAGTCCTCCCTGCTCTGGCTTTCATATTCTTCATCATCTTTTCCATTTGATCCACGTGGCTTGGTTGCTGGAGGCTCTTTGAACTCAGAACCCCCACATTTTGAAGGGTGAGCTTTGTTTCTTATCTAATTTGGGGGTTTCCTACTGGAACATCTGAGGGATATCCTTCCAGCGTGGGACTTGGGGATATCAAATACAGTGATCTCTGAGCGCATGACATGTTTTCCAACTGAACTGAGTTGCAGATTCTGACCAATCAAAGGGATTGTTGGATAGTCTTGCTTTGCAATTCTCCACCTGAAATTCCATTTTATGCAATGGTTTTAATTCAACTCCTCAAATAAAATTTTTCATAGATGTATCAATTAGAATCATTTGGAACTACTAGGGGCCAAAGTTTTCTCTTCTGTGACTGTGTGACTGAACAATGGCCAAGAGGAAACCATGACATAAGTGCAGTGAATATTGAGACTTCAAGGGGAGGAAATCACTTAGACATTAACAAGACAAGTAAAACATAGAATTACAAAGAAGATGCCCATGAGATATGAAGCCAAAGGGAAACGTTTTATTAGAAGATGGGGGTATACGAACTATAAATACAATTAATATCGCATTACTTTAAGGAGGAAAGACTTAGACATTTTCCAAAAGAGGGCGTTCTGTGATCTTTATGTGTTTGAGTTATGAGTATGTACGTGTGCGTACATGTGTGGAGAGAAAGAAGTTATAATATTAATGTCTGTTAAGTGCTTTCTATGTGGGGCACCTCGGTGGCTCACTCGGTTAAATGTCTGCCTTCGGCTCAGGTCATGGTCCCGGGGTTCTAGGATCAAGCCCCACATTGGGCTCCCTGATCAGCAGAGAGCCTGCTTCTCCTTCTCCCTCTGCCTCTCCCCCTGCTTGTGCATGCTCTCTCTCTGTCAAATAAACGAATTTTAAAAATCTTTTAAAAAATAAATGCATTCTATGTGTTCTGCACTCGCCCGAGGGTTTTATAAATGCATGAACTTCAATCAATCTTTTATTATTGTTCTCACTTTACAGAAAAGGAAACTGAGCCTAAAAAAGACAGATTTCACTGTCCACATTTCTGACTGCAGGACCAATATTTGAAAGGCAAGGTAGTTTGATTCCTGAAATTTGTTTGTATGCAAATCTCTGGAGTACAAAATCAGAGACCCAAATAAAAAGGTTGATGTGACCCACCAGATGTCAGGGAGTTATTGCAAATGGGAACTTTCAGATCAGAAACCATAGACAACGATGAATCCTGGTCTGTAGTCTTGAAACGGAGTTCTTTGTCTTCAGGGAACCGAGCTCCATTCTCCTTTCTTGCTCCTGTTTCCAGATGAGTGGATAAGTCAGCGCAGTCTCCACTGTAGTAAAGTTATAAAAAAATTTAGAGAGCCAGATCCGAGGCAAGAATGTCTGGAAAGTCACCTGATCCATGGGAGGGTCCCCTCATTCAGAAACATTGATGCCTATAAGACATAAAGCCATCTGAATGCTGGTGGGCATGCTTGTGCAATGTTCAAGTGCAAAAGAACGTGCCCTGGGACCCCATTTTAAAAGAAGATTTGCATTATACCTAAGAAAATTTTGTTTGGAAACTATGTACATAAAAATGTGATTTAATTGATAGCTAAGTGAGAATACAGATAAATCATTTTTTTCTATTTATGTTTTTCTATTCTAAAATTTAAGTAATACATGTAAGAAAGCGGGCAGTTTTAAAAACCAATTAGATAAGCACATATTAAGTGTCAGCTACGGGTCCGACACTTTGCTGGGAAATTCAAGACGCAGGGGGTTAACTCCTTTAGGGACCAGACCCTGCTGGTCTTATTCACGTCTGCTGACCCACTGTCCTGGATAGACATAGAGTAGGGTCCCATAGATATTTGTTTAATAAATAAATGGAGCGAGACTGATCAACAACTGAGAAATTAATATTTTAATTTTTTCTGTATTCTGTATAGAAAGATACACAGGCTAGGGTGCAGAGTTAGAAGCATGGAAGCAAAAATTCAGTGGTGGATGGGTGGGGTCAAGCATCATGAACTGGAGACTCCTTCCAGGAGTTGATGCCTGAACCGAGTCTTAGAATAAAGAGGCCGGCAGGGCAGATGGCCGTGGTGCCCAGAGGGTGAGGATGAAACAGGAGGGAGGAAGACTATCATAGACAAAGGAAGCCGCATGAAAACAGCAATGCACTGGCCAGTTCAGAGTTATTAGAAATAGCTGAAGAAGGAGAGAGAACACTGCAGAGAAATGAAGCTTCTAGAATAGCAAGAAAAGTCAACACTGACCTTTTGCAGATGAAAAGACCAAGGATTCCATGCAAAACAAATTAAGACTCTGACATAAAATGCCATGACAGTGGAGAACATGACAGAATCAACAGGTGCAAAAAAATACAAGAAGAAAGCAGTTATGGACCAAATCAGAAGAAAACGTATTCCTGCAGAAACTCTAATCACATGCTATTCCATTCGCATAAAAATGGCACGAATCTTTCTTTTTGGGTGGTGGGAATTTTGAATGGTTTCAATGGACTTTTGGCTTATCTTTTTCTCCCCCTAAAGTAATTATGCACATCATCATTTTGTCTTTAGTAAGAATATACTTAAAGAGAACATATCAGAAATTCATGAATAGGTTATAGAATTATATAAATATTTAGTAAAATGGTTTTAAAATGTCAGTCTAGGGATTCATTTCTCAATAAATAATGTTAATATCTTTCTAAAACAGTAAGTATTTTAAGATGAGGGAGAGAAAGAAAATGAAGGAAGGAAGGAAGGGAGGAAGGAAAAGAAAGAAAAGAAAAGAAAAAAGAAAAAGGGAGGGAGAAGGAAAGAAGGAAGGGAGGAAGGGAGAAAAGGAAGAATGGAAGGAGGGAGGCAGAGAAGAAAGCAGGAAAGGAGGACATGAGGGAGAAGAAAGGGGGGAAAGAGAGGATGATAATAAATTCCTCCACATCTTGCTATGTGTGGACAGTAGAATGACCTATGTAGCAAGAGCAGGTTCCACTACTCCTTCAAGAACTTTGTCTCAATAAGCATTATTTATGTCTGGGTATTCTATCCATTGTTGCCACTCACTGAGATATAACCAAAAACTGTGTCAATACGAGTCAGAAGAGGTATAAGGGACTGTCTAATGCCATAACGAAAAAAGAAAGGAGCCCCAGGGTCGTTGAGAATGGTCATCCATTTGGGTCCCACCAATAACCTGTAAACGGAGAATACTCCTGAAAACCCCCACTAAGATGGGGAACAATGTTCCTACCCGGAATAAGATTTCCAACAGGAAACATTTTTTTCCTTGAAGGACTTTACATACAGACTTCCAGAAACTCTGCGCTGTCTCTTCTCCTTTTGATTAAAACAAAAATAATAATAAAGTGTTCAAAATTACTGTAATTTCATCTTCCGAACTTCTGCTCCAGTTTCTGGCTTCATGTCCTTTGAACCTAAATGACTTTAATCCGTCACCGCGCGTTCAGTGAGCAGCACCAGAGTCTCTTCCACAACTTTACACATACAAACTTTCTGACAAATACAGGGCACGTCATTTTCTGGGTGACTAACGGGCGCCGGGCCCATGGCGATGGATGATTTTATGCCGCTGCTTCTTGTTTAATCAAATCAAAGCAGATATGGTTGATTACATGGACAAAAAGCTTCTGAATAAAAACACATTTGTTCAGGAGTAACTAAGCATTAGATGATATTATGTAACGTGGAAGGAAGTAACCGCCTGGCTTAATGTGACGGTTCCCATGGCAACCACATCAGTGAAGGGTTAAGGGATTCAGACATAGTGGTTTCTTTCACGCAGAAATGGAATATCTCCACGTGCGTGATGGGTTTTTTTTGGTGCCTTTAAACAAGTATCGTACTCGTTAGAGAGTGATCTGAGTTATTAATCAGTAAAAATCTGGGGACTGTCATCTTAGAGAGAATGCGGGTTGGCGTTGCCTGTCCCGAGTTCTTTAGGGATAGAAAGGATGCTCGGACTGCCAGAGGGAGAGAGCCGCATGCATTTTACATGGGATGGGGTGGGTGGCTTCCACACATCCAGGCTCTTTGAGCCATGGGTGTTTCTTCCTTCTTTTCCCAAAACAAAGACAGCGATGGTGGTAAGAAAAGGGGAAGTCCCGGCCAAATGCTAAACCCTGCAGAGGGTGGTTCCTGCGTAAAGCACAGAAAGATTCGTTATGGGTGGGTGGAGGGGAGGCATCAGCCGTAGCAGCGCCGTCCAGCAGGGAGGGGAAGGAAGATGCCCAGGGAACATCAGAGCCTGCTCCCGCCTTGTTCCCAGATCATTTGGTTCATTTTCATCCCCCTGGGTCAGATGAGGAAGAAAGTTGAATATACCGATTCTTCTGAATTGCAAGTTATACCTCCGTAAGACTTGGAGAAATCCAATTATGTTTTATTCTGTGGTTGAAGGGGAAATCCAATTCCACGGTCAGGATGAAGGGCTGAGAGCCGGGAGAGCTGAATTCCGCTCTTGTCACATTCACCTGCAAGCTTCATGCTGTTCCTCCTAATGGCTCAGGTGTGGTTTCCCCCCCTTAACCCCCCAATCCCCAAGCCTGGCTTTTTAATTACAGGAGCTTCGGAGGTTCCTTCCAACCTGAAGGTGTTCATTAACTGTGGACCTCAACTTTTTAATTCTTCTTTTTCAATGCTTCTTTGTTCCCCCTTCCAAGAAGGTTAGTAGAGAGAAGACTATGTTTCTAAGGTGTTCTTAGAGGACACAAAAAGGGGTTTCCACTTGGATTTGTTCTGAATCTAGTGCCAGTCCTTGTGTCAAGTGTCCCACCTGTACTGTCATTCATAAGCATGTATGTTCTCCTCTTCCTTTTATTCTAACAGACAGCCTCGAGGAGGGCTGCTACCCTGATTCCCCGTGATCACACATTTATAAGGCCAGCTTTGTGGAAAAAGGGAAGAGGCACTCTCTATGCCCCTGCCATAAAATTTGGTGTTCAACACAGGGATCAACTTCTTTGAGCTGTCCCCCTCCCCCAGGGTTCTAACGAATTGGATACGTCAAGCAAATACAAGCAGCAACTCTGTTCCAAATGGGGTGGAAGGTTAGCCCCACTGGGTCTCTAAGAGGATCTTTGGCTCTGTCATGCGATCCCCTTGACACACAGAAACAATAAGATGTGGCATCATTTTTTTTTTTTTTTTTTTTTTGCCAGAGTAGAATCCACAGCAGGAAATCTGCCCTCTCTCTTTCATCTTCCTTATGATAACGAAAGTAGGATATTGCCCAAGTGCTTGGTATTACCAAGTACCTCCATTTATCCCTCAAAACAACCTTACAAGATTGGTATTACCATCTGTTTCAGTCAGGGTTCTCTAGAGGAACAGAACAAATACCATGTGTGTATATATATGGTCCAAAAATCTTATGAGGGAAGCTGGCAAGTTAGAGAAGCAGGAAAGAGCTGCAGTTTGAGCCCAAAGGCCAGAGATGATTTTGTAGATGAAGTTGGAAGGTTGTGTGCTGGAGAATTTCCTCTTGCTTAGAGGAGGTCAGTGTTTTATTCTAGCCAAGCCTTCAACTGATTGGATCAGGCCCACCCACATTATGGAGAGCAATCTGCTTTACTCACAGTCCATCATAAGTGTAACCTCACTCATAACCACCCTCACCAAACACCCAGAATGCTTAACCACATAACTGAGCACCTTGGCCCAGCCAAGCTGGCACATAAAAGTCACTATCATGCCACCCATGTCTTCCCAGTTAGGTAAAAGGGAGAGCAAAGAAATTAAGTAACTTGCCAAAACTACCTGAGTAGAGGCTGACATAGCAGGGGCTGAAACCCAAGACTTTGGCTCCATGTGTTTCTGCACACATCGCCACACGTCAGAGTGACAGCTACTAATGATTCTGATTTAAATCACAGAGCTCCACCAATGTCCCAGGCTTCTCCAGGGAGGTAGATGTGTGGCCAAATACCTTCTCTACAAACACCTTTCCCAGACATTACCTTCTCTGAAGGGGTCTTTCTTTATTTTAAAGATTTATTTATTTATTTGAGAGAGGGAGGAGAGGCAGAGAAAAAGAATCCCCAAGCAGGGTCCCCACTGAGCACAGAGTCCAACACAGAACTTGATCTCACAACCCATGAGATCATGACCTGATCTGAAACCAAGAGTCAGATGACCAACCAACAGAGCCACCCAGGGACCCCTACTGTACACTATTAAAGGACTTGCCAGTGAAATGAAGTCTGTGAATTGAGATGCTCTCACGCCCAATGCGTGGAACCTAGTCCTGTGGCCCTCTGCACCATTTTGGTCAGAATGAGGAAAGACGTAATAATCCTTTAGTTGTATTTCCACAGCACGTTTGTTCTTACTGCAGCTCTGGTGGTAGATACTATGATGCTCATTTTCCTGTGTGAAAACTCAGGTCCATGTAAAGCTTAGCAATCCACCCACACTTAAAGGGATAGTGAATGAGACAGCTCCAGACCGTGGTCTGGAGTTTCTTTTCCTGCAGAATGACTCTCTGGGATCCCTGGCTCTCTAATGGATAATCTGATCCCTGAACTCTAGAACCAAAGCAAAGACAACAACTTCTCCTGCCTCTCTTGCACACACCCCCCCCCCCCCACCAAGGTAAACAGGAAAGCTGTTCCTAGCACATCAGAGGTGAAAAACTTAGCACTGGTCTGGTTTTTGAACAGAGTGGTCATTTACCAAGATGTTCTTCTGTTAGAACTTCTCCAGAAAGTTCACTGACTTATCTGGAAAGCAAAGGCAGATGCATTGCACAGATATGAGTGTTTTAACTGTGGTCGACTCCTGGGACTCCTTTGGCAACCGGGGTTGCTTGGCTTTCCTGCAGGACCAGATCCTCTGTATAGAATGAGTGGCCAAGGGAGATAGAGATGAACCAAACAATAACCTCTAAAACTGGCCATGAGGAGGCTTGCTCAGTCCACAAACAGCCAACATGCAAAACCCGGCTGGCCCATCTAAGCTGTACGCTGTGATTTGTACCCCACTCGGGGTCTTCCTGGAGTTTCATGAACCACAGTCTATAACTCAATTACCCTCCCCGCCAGTGGTCCCCTTTCCCACCCTCCTCCCCAAAGAATGTAAAATGGCACAAAGATGCATCATGACAGGGTGGTGATTACCACTAGCATGTACTTTAAGGAAGCCAGCTTTTCAGCATTTCCTCAAGTGGGCGAGTATGTCATCCACACGGTCTGTGAAGGCAAGCCACTGATGTTTGCTGCTACGGGTGAGGTAACGAAACCCGGGTTCGAGACTAGGAATCAATTCAAATCTTATTGTCTGATGACGTGAATGGTGGACTTTCAATGCTCTGCCAATAGCTTATTACTGTAAAGGTGAAGAGACTGTGGTTTCTTTAGATACTATATATTTTGGTTTTGTTTTGTTTTGTTTTCAAATAGAACTTTCTCAAGAGATCGAGTTATTTTGAAGATTTTTGTTTATACATGTTTTTTTCCTGGCAGTGTGTCTTGGACAGTGTGGGCTGCTGTAACAAAATACCACAGACTGGGTGGTTCAAGCAAAGACATTTATTTCCTCACCGTTCTGGAAAAGGGAAGTCCAAGATGGAGGTGCCAGCAGAGTCTGTGCTGGCTAGAGTTCTGCCTTTGGGTTGAAGACCGTCACCTTCTCACAATGTCCTCACATGGCCTTTCCTGAATATGTGCATGCAGATGGAGCAAGAGAGCAAGTTCTCCTGGGTCTCTTCCTGTAGGGACACTTGTCCCATCATGGGAGCCCAACTGTAATGGCCTCATCTAACCCTATTCATCTCCCAAAGGCTCCACATTCAAGTGCCATCACAGAGGGGATTAGGGTTTCAGCATTTAAATTTGAGGGTGGGACACAACTCAGGGGCTTTGGAGGTATTAAGCCCAATACCTTTAGTGTTAGAATCCCTGTAATCATGTACCAGCTCATGAGATCTCATCTACTTTTGTGTTCCGTTGATTAGCTGGGGCCATTGTTGTTTATTTCCCATGAGCTGGCTTAGCTGACAGAGCTTTGCAACCTCTTCTGAGTTTTGTCTTCGATAGTTCTAGTTCTTTCTCATTGGTTCTTGGAAAGATGTTGTCAGGAGGCTCTTTCAGGAAGAAGTTGGTGGCTCATCTTCATAAAACTTCTCTTTTACTAAGTCACCAAAGAGGTTTCTGATGAAAGATGCGGAGGGGAATACAATGTCCTGGTCTTGTTAGAAAGGATGAGAAAGAAGACATAGTTGGGCAACGGTGACTTGACTTGCTTAAATTCTTGCCGGGTATATTTGAGAACAACCAGCTTTGTAGCAAGATGGACTCGGTTTTGCATTTTGGTGCTGCCATTTCACACCATTAAAGTCTAATGACTTTAGGAAAGCTTCATAATGTCTGCGGATCAGATTCTCTTACATATAAAATGGGGATTTGGGGCACCTGGGTGGCTCAGTGGGTTAAGCCTTTGCCTTTGGCTCAGGTCATGATCTCAGGGTCCTGGGATCGAGCCCCACATTGGGATCTCTGCTCAGCAGGGAGCCTGCTTCCTCCTTTCTCTCTGCCTGCCTCTCTGCCTATTTGTGACCTGTCTGTCAAATAAAAAAAAAAAACCAAAAAACTTTAAAATGGGGATTTATATGCCTACCTGGTAAAGCTATGAAGATTTGTCATTTTACATAAAGTACAAAGCACAGTGTAGGTGCCAAATATTTGTTCGTTCTCATGGTCCTTCATCACAACTATAGGAATACCTCTTTTTCTGGGGATTCTTAAAGTTCTTCAAGTTTTTATCTACCTTCTTTAGGCACTCATGTAATATTTGACATACAGCCTCGATAGAGAAGACAATTAGCAAACTCACGAACTCTGATTCTGTTTTATCAACATGGCCTAAGACCAGGGTCAGAAAGCTATGACCCATCTGTACCCCAATGTTCATAGCAGCAATGGCCACGGTCGCCAAACTGTGAAAAGAGCCAAGATGCCCTTCAAATGGATAAGGAAGATGTGGTCCATGTATACTATGGGGTATTATGCCTCCATCAGAAAGGATGAATACCCAACTTTTGTATCAACATGGACAGGACTGGAGGAGATTATGCTGAGTGAAATAAGTCAAGCAAAGAAAGTCAATTATCATATGGTTTCGCTTACTTGTGGAGCATAAGAAATAACATGGAGGACATCAGGAGAAGGACAGGAAAAGTGAATTGGGGGAGATCGGAGGGGGAGATGGACCACGAGAGACTGTGGACTCTGAGAAACAATCTGAGGGTTTTGAAGGGGAGGAGGGGTGGGAAGTCGGGTCAGCCTGGTGGTGGGTATTATGGAGGGCACATATTACATGGAGCACTGGGTGTGGTGCATAAACAATGAATTCTGGTACACTGAAAATAAATTGAAAAAAATAAAAAAAATTTTTTTAAAAAGGCACAAACTTCCAGTTATAAAATATTAAATCCTAGGGATGTACAATACAGCCGGGAGCTCGTAGTTAATACTGTAATGTGTATTTGAAAGTGGCGGTGATGGATATTAACTATGCTTATTGTCGTTACCATTTTGCAGTCCACATATATGCTGTGTTCTTATCCAACATGGAACTAATACGTTATATGTCCATTAAATATCAATTAAAAAAAAAAAAAGAAAGAAAGCTATGGCCCTTGAGCCCAGTCTGGCCCTTTGCTTGTCTTGATAAATAATATTTTAGTGGAACGTGGTCACACTCATTCACTTGCGCGTTGCCTACTGCTGCCTTTACGCTGTACAGCAGAGCTAGCCACACGTGATCAAGCCTCAGATAGTCACTCCTGCTCTTCTGCAGAAAAAAAAATGTGATCTCTAATCTAGGGTAATTATTTCCAAATTTGTATGAAAGTATTGACCGATCTTGACTCCTTGAGTACAAGATTTGTATAATTCAAATAGCCTCTTTCATATAGGAGTATCCCTAATAAAGGAAGAAGCTCTAGTTTCTAAATACTTTGAACCATACATAAGTGTAGGGAGGAACCTTGTCACTATTCTACTATTCTGCCAACCTTTGGAGAAATTTTTTTTTTTTTTTTTTTTTTTTTTGGTGGCAGAATAAACATTAGGCCCTCAGTGTCCTGGCCCCATGATCTTAGATCACTAGGAACAAACTGCTACATTCAGTTTATTGATCTAATGCAACAAGGAGGAGGCATTCTGGAGGACGTCTCACCAAGCAAATAAGAAAAAAGGGGGCAGTGATGGACTTCAGATAAGATTTGAATGAACAATCTTTTGATAGGCTCCAAGCAAAATAGCATAATGTACAGGTCAGTATCAGGTCTGTACTGAAACGTGTTTCCGTGGAAACAATAAAGTAAAGATGTATGTGGAATGTTACGCCTTTATCTGAAGTTCTCCCGCACCTGGTTTGTGGATCATGACTGCTTCTCCGTGTCAAAAAGCGATGAGATCCTCTGGGCAGGAGGGGGAGGTTTCACTCGTACTGATATAGTTTCAAACAGCAAAGGCTCTTCCAGCCTCTGATTTTAGAGAACAAAGTTTCTCCGTGACTTAAGCAGTAGTCACTCAAAGAAGGAGCTGTGATGACATGTTAGAGTATGTCCTTGGGAGAAATATTGTTTCCTATTAACTTTGCAGCTGGTTCTGGGATTCTAGCCTGAGGAGGAGTTGGGCAGGTTTTCACTTTCTCAGTGGGGACTAATTTTTACTTTTTCATTAGGAAGGTGATGAGGGCAGGTGTGGAGGTTGCAGAGGTCCAGAAAGGACAGCAAGATGGAGTGGTATAAAGACAGTGGAGGGGTAGATTCGAGGCTGATAACAGACTGAAGGGAGCTTTCCTACAGCCCAGTGCAATGCCCGATGAAACACACCAGTGGATGGGGGTTGGGGGCTGTGCGAAGTCCCAAGCATAAAGGAGTAATCATACTTTAATGACCCTCATATTATTAGTTATGGTCTCGCATAGAATTTCACAATGCTTCTTTTAACATTTAACCAGAAAAACGGAATGGAAGTGCCACTAGCCAACCGTCAAATGTGTTATGACTTTTCTTCCTTCGACACTGGCAGAATGAGGTCAGTGTTCTTCTTCATAGTGAAAACCGTCATCAGAGACCACGTTGAGGGGGAGGATGACCTCTCCTGTGGTTTTAGAAAAGAGATTAAAACCTAAGAATGGCCCAGTTTCCTGGACAAGCAAGGTTTATTTCCCAACATGTTTGTAAGGGACAGGAAGTCCTAAATACCGCATCCTAAATGGCTCGGAAAATGAACCGTGGGGCTCTAGGAATGGAAACAGAGCAGAACCCAGACATGCTGCCTCCATGACCCCCTTATCCCTCTGCGTCCCCCACCAGGGAACCCTGGGAGGCACCCCTGAGAGGGGCAGCATCTCCGTCCCCCAAACTCCCAGGTGCGTGATAACTGGGGTGCTCCCTGTCCCCTACGGGCTCAGAGGGTAGGATCTGTGGAGAGAAAGAAACTCACCAAAAATACTCAAAATGCCTCCCCCTTTTAGGTCAGAGACTTCCTGTCGCCTTCACAGATCTTTCTTAGCAAAAGTTTTCATTTCTCTGAAGCCCCCAAGCTGTATGTGCTCCCCTTTATGCAAACTCTGTTTTTCATTTTATTCCTCCTCTATCTTCCACAGATCATTACTAGTATAAATTATCTTGAGTTTCGAATATTCTGTTTAGCTCTCTTTCCTTGCTCCTGCCTGGTTGTCGACCCCTCTCACCCCAAGAAACCTCTGGATCCTCAGGGGCAGCTCAAGAGCCTGAGGATTATTGCAGAAATGCACTACAACTCCATGTGTCTTTCGAAGGGGCAAGGGAGTAGGGAGACGTCTGGGAAAGCCTGGATTTTAGCTGAAGGGACGAAGTTTTTCACTAACAGCAGCTCAAGGTCATCAGACATTTGATCAAGAATTTGGTCACATACCGTGGGAGACCAGCTCCGGGAGGTGGGAGGTGAGCCTTCTCTCTAAACTGACTCAGCAGGGTTCATGCTAAAATTGGGCTCTGCAGGTAAGGCGAGGGTGAGGTCTATTTGGGAAGAGAGCTTAGGGGAGTCTGACTAATGTTGGCTTAGGGAGAGAGTCTTTGTCAGGTAAGGACCCGTCGCGCTCCAGAAGACAGAGGTGCAAGGGGTTTGAAGAGAGATGGACCAAGGGGTCCTGAGTTGCATGGAAACATGGGAGGCCAGCGGCGAGCTGCGGCAAAGTGGAGGGAATGTAAATCTGTTTTCCATGCGCCAAGTCATCTTGTGCAACAGCGAAATCGGCGCCAGCGCCCGGAGCTGAGGGCAGCCCATGGGACGGAGTTCACTTCGATTAGAATCAGCTGGGAGCAGAGAGTGAGCCCCTGGGGTCCTCCAATGAAGGAAGGGGTGACCTTGGGACACACAGTCCTCTATGCTCAGCTTCACAAATGAGCTAAAAATAATTGTTTATAGTATAAGACAAATACTAGGAGAAGGGAAAATCCCAACGGATGGAAACTAACTAGCACCAAACCAGAGAAGAATAACGAAATCCAGGACCCACAGCATCCCGGGTTTCTTAGGGACAAATACTGCCAGACACACTGAATAGCTTGCTTCTTGAAAGGAAAATGTGTGCATGCGCACACGGGTGCGTACACACACACACACACACACACGCACGCACACACACACATCACCCCAGTGAATAGCTAAGAGCAACACAGCAGATGTTACTTATTCCGACTTTACTAAAGCACTTGATAAAAACGTCTCATGAAATTTTACTTGCAAAACAAGCTCAAATTGGCTGGAAGAGGAGAATTCCAATGTAGATTGAAAACTGGCTCTAAAACCGTAGGCCAGAGGTCGTGGAATTGATACACTAATGGCAGCAGATCCAGCTGCTGGAAGGGGTTTAGAAGACTGTCCCAGGGGTTTCTGCAAGCACTGAGTATTAAAAATCTTTATCAATGAGTTGGAAGAACCAGTCAACAGGATGTACCTGGGCTCTGCCAGGAATGCTAAATTATCAAGTGTTAGAAACAGCACAGGGGATCGGCCCCGTGCAGAGGGATAAACAGGTTACAAGTGTGTAGAAGGGGGAGGAAGGAAGGAACAAGATTGAGATCTGCCTGGGGAAATTCTCAATGTGCTGGCCCGTATAAGAGGAGGCTCTGGAATTACGTGGAGACCGCAGAGGTATTAATATTAGAGAAAGGCCCGGGAGGATACCAAGACCACAGATTACGCATAACGTGGCAAAGCTGTTCAGTGGCCCACAGGGAGGTCCCAGGTTTGTGGGGCCTGGAGTTTATAGTTTGGTGAGTCCCCTTACCAAAAGACCAAAAAACGTTATTAATGTAAAATTAGGTACACAGGCGCACCTGAGTGGCTCAGGCGGTCAAGCATCTGCCCTCAGCTCAGGTCATGATCCCGGAGGTCCTGGGATGGAGTTCCTCATCGGGTTCCCTGCTCAGCCGGGAGTCTGCTTCTCCCTCTCCCTCTTCCCCAACCCCCCTTGTGCTCTCTCTTGTGCTCTCACTCTCCCAAATAAATACATAAAATCTTTAAAAAATAATAAAATTAGGTACAGGACTTTGAAAGTGACAGGAGCCCAGGAGACCCCAAAGTTCAAGCTCCGTGAGTTTCATGGTAAATTGGCCTGGTCCACGTCCAGCTGGAGTCACAGGGCTTTGGTGGGGAGGGCGAAAGGAGAGCAAAACTGACCTGGGCTCGGGGCACGGTAGGTGGAGACATGACAGAGGAGAGAAGGGGGCGCTTTTGAGGAACTGAACGTTGTTCACAGTCCAGGTGGGAAAAGGCAAAATAGCAGATTGAAGCAGAAAGCAAGGGACCCGTGAAAGCTATGCTGAGAAGTGTTTACTCGATCCCGGGGCCAGTGGTGAGGCTGGGAAGGCACTCAGTGGGGGAATACTGTTCCATGAACGGAGTGTTGCAGGAATCTCCAGGTGGCCAGATCCGAGGGAGGTGAGAGAGAGAGGCTTAGAGAGGCCGACTTCCATGTTCCAGGGACACAGACGAGAGATGAGAGTTGCCTGGGACAGCAGGAGAGACGGAAACAGAGCGGATTCACTTGGGAAACATTTAAAAGCAAGAAAAGATGGGATTCCATGTTCTACTAAATATAAGGGTCGACAACTGGAAGGAGTTCTTTAAAATGTCTCTAATTCTTGCGTTTGAAACCAGGTGCCGTCTCTTAAAAGCTGACTGCCAACCTCAGCCCACAAACTTGGAGGCGTTCATTGAGTGCTGCTTGGGAGAAGTCAAGAGCCTCAGACACATGAAACCACCCACATTTAGCTAAACAGCGAAGGCACTGTAATTTTTTTTCACCCTCAAAGATGTTTATTGCCCCGCTGTCCGTCGTTGGAAGGAATCAGGGCAGTGCGTGGAGAAAGGAGACCATCTTCGTGCAACAGAAAGCTGCAGGCTTTAATAAGCAGAAGGCATGCCTGCAAGGGACGAGTTAGGACATCACCCATAATAGTCATAAAGTAAGATAGCAAGTTGCAGAAAGTGGTGTAAAATATGATGCAACTTTTTTTTAAAGTAAGTGCTTGATGAGCATAGAAAGGTTCGTGTGGAGCCAGTGACGGTCGTTACCTCGGGGTGACAGGATTAGGAGGCAAAAGAGAAAGAGGAGGCACCCTCTCTTTTTCTTACTTGATGAATTTAAAGGATGTTCTCTTTGGTGAGACAGCTACAGACACACACATGCACGTGAATATACATTAGATGGCCCTAGGAAGACTTTGAAAAATGGAAATGCCCTACTCAGGAGAGAATATTATTAATGTTAGGTTGCCCACTCTTTAGATTGCTGCTGTATAGAGAGAGGTCTGGAAATCACAGGAGAAAGCACTGGGCTGTGTTGAAGTGGTTAGCCGAGGCCCGGCGAGGTGCAGCTGGATTTTCAGACGAGCCCAGCGATCTGGGTGACCGGCCGTATGCTGTATCCTTGCAAAACCGTTCTGTTTCAGACTGCCTTGAGCCCACTTCGAATCGGGATGCTGTTGTGTGTCCAGTCAAACTGTGAGCTCAGAAGTGCCCAGGGCTCACAAGCGGTGAGCGTGGAGAGACAAGCAAGCAGAAATATTTAGTGAGGACCTTATCTGTGCTGATGAGCTGAGGCTTGCTCAGAAATTCCAATATTCCACTGAAATCACCCTTGAATGGTTCGTGACCTTCAAATCTGCCAACTTACCTCTGACGTCACAGCTGGACACTCTCCTGGGCTGCGGTTACATTTTGCTTCCACTGGAACTGGAAACACCCAAATAAGTGCTTTGCTTTGCAACATCCTGATAATTTTATTCTGCTTGGATTTCCCATCCCCTGTAAAGAAAATAAATAGCTTTCTTGCGAGTCAAGATTGGGGCAGTGAGACTATAATCAGTTTCCATTTCAAGTTGCTTCTGCTCATCTTTCCATTCCAGCCAGAGGTGCTGGATTCTGATGGTTGCTTTTCTTTGTGTATTGATCTTGGTCCATAGCAACTGGCTGATAAACGTAAAAATCTTGTATTTATCATCTGCCAGATTTTTGTTGTGAGGTTTAATTTTTTTTTCCTTTACAAGCTGTTCAAGTGCACTCGCAATAGAAACCAGATGGTTTTTCTATCGCCTCGATGTTTCCTTCATGTGAATGATTGTCCAGAGATTTCTAAGGCTGGGCTGGGGCAGTAGAGTTTCTACAGTTTTTCTGGTTAGTATCATTGCATTTATGCCTTTGCCAGCACAAAAGAATATCCGACATATCAAAGTCTGGAAACCACTTAAAATAAATGGACCTGTGTGTTTTGAAATTATGTGAGGAAACCCCAGGTTTCAAGTAACCATTAATAAATAATTACCCTTTTGTTAACGCATCCTGCCGATTCCTGATAAGAAAGAGTTGATGGATGGCATAATGGGTCTATATGGTCTGTAGCGTAGGGTTTGTTCCAATGTGCCTGTCTTCTATTCCCCACAGATGTAAGCTTCCAGAGGGTGTCTCCACACCACATGGAGTACTTGGTGCGTAGTTAAAATAATGTGGAGGCGAGACTATTCCCCTGCAAGCTTTAGCCCGGAGTGTAGCCTGGAGACGCTCAGTAAGTATTTGTTCACCAGCTGGGATTTCTAACTGGTGGTTGGGCACATCCCACTTGATACAGGTGAATGGGATGCCGCAGTGAACGGAACACAGAGAGGAGTTTCTCGGGGGTTCTGACTGTGCAGGTGGCCTAAGATACCCAGGGGTTCTGGACAAAGAAAATGTTCAGTACTCAGAGGCAAAAACTAAGTAACCAAAGCCAAGATCTTAGGACTCAACTCCATACCGAAGATGTGTCAACGTCCCTCCGCCAAAGATGTTCGACCAGGAACATGTCTGTGGTTAAACGAGGTGGATTTATCACTCTTGCAGTGAGAGGCAATGCGCAACAAGGAAACTGGGGGTGTGTCCGTGTAAGAGGTTGTGGGAAAGAAACTGTTATAGGATCTGAGCTTTGGTTGGGTGATATGGGGGAGAATCTAAGGAAACAGAGGTTTGCTCTAAGTTACTAGGTATTGTCAAAAGGCAGGAACGATCCTGGAAGAGGGCGTCTTGGTTAATCTCATCCAGAGAGAGGGCACATGAGAGCCAGGATAAAGCAAGACTTGGCAAAGATGTAGGAGTCACTTATTTCCAAGGTTGGAGGGTTTTGGCATTTTGGGTGACCTGGCCTGGGTGAATGCTCTGAGATTATTTATGTCCCATGGGAGGACACATAGCTCAGCTGGAAGGGTCAGGCCAGATTGTGATAACACGGAGGATGCCATGGAAGTTCACATTCATTCTGTACACCAGGAAAGCTTCTTTTCTTTCTCAGATGTCATTGAAATAGTCAAGAAAAGGGATAGAGACCTCTGGTTCCCCATTTCACTTCTTTGCTTGCTTCATTGTAGTCTTGTTAACCTGGAGTGCCCCAAACTCAGACATTTTTGCTGGTAAGATGGGCGAGCCTCATGCCAGGACAGTGATGGACAGTTTGTTCCATACACTGAAACGTCATTTATCTAGAATGGTTCCTTGGTAACAGACAAAAATTGTCACTTTTCTGAATGGGTTTACATGAGCTAGAAATAGGAGGCTGTAAAGACTGAGGCAAGGACATGCACGTATGTTGAATATCCCATTCAGAACAATTCATGGAGACAAAAAATCTGTTTCCAACACAGCCACATGCACACACACGTATCTCTTACAGTATTGGATTCCAAATAAGGTTATACAGCAGTTCTCTCTGCACACACATTTGAACTCTAAAGTTAAGGGACACTTAAAGAAATCTTGGATGGCAATATATTTGGCTAAATGCTTAAAGTACTGACAGAATAGGAGAAGATATTTGCAAATGACATATCAGATAAAGGGTTAGTATCCAAAATCTATAAAGAGCTTATCAAACTCAACACCCAAAGAACAAATAATCCAATCAAGAAATGGGCAGAGGACATGAACAGACATTTCTGCAAAGAAGACATCCAGATGACCAACAGACACATGAAAAAGTGCTCCACATCACTCGGCATCAGGGAAATACAAATCAAAACCACAATGAGATACCACCTCACACCAGTCAAAATGGCTAAAATGAACAAGTCAGGAAATGACAGATGCTGGCGAGGATGTGGAGAAAGGGGAACCCTCCTACACTGTTGGTGGGAATGCAAGCTGGTGCAACCACTCTGGAAAACAGCATGGAGGTTCCTCAAAAAGTTGAAAATAGAGCTACCTTATGACCCAGCAATTGCACTACTGGGTATTTATCCTAAAGATACAAACGTAGCGATCCAAAGGGGCACGTGTACCCGAATGTTTATAGCAGCAAAGTCCACAATAGTCAAATTATGGAAAGAACCTAGATGTCCATCAACAGATGAGTGGATAAAGAAGATGTGGTATATATATATATATATGTATATATATATACATGTATGTATATATATATATACATATATATATATATACACACACACACACACACACACACAATGGAATACTATGCAGCCATCAAAAGAAATGAAATCTTGCCATTTGCGACGACGTGGATGGAACTAGAGGGTATTATGCTTAGCAAAATAAGTCAATCGGAGAAAGATAACTATCATATGATCTCCCTGATATGAGGAAGTAGAGATGCAATGTGGGGGGCTTGGGGGGTAGGAAAAGAATAAATGAAACAAGATGGGATCAGGAGGAAGACAAACCATAAGAGACTCTTAATGTCACAAAACAAACTGAGGGTGGCTGGGGGTAGGGGGTAGGGAGAGGGTGGTGGGGTTATGGACATTGGGGAGGGTGTGTCATATGGTGAGTGCTGTGAAGTGTGTAAACCTGGTGATGCACAGACCTGTACCCCTGGGGATAATAATACATTATATGTTTATAAAAAAATTAAAAAATACAATTATTTTTTTAAAAAGTACTTTAAATGTGAACCCAGGGGGCTCCTGGGTGGCTCAGTGGGTTAAAGCCTCTGCCTTTGGCCCAGGTCATGATCTCAGGGTCCTGGGATCAAGCCCCGCATTGGGCTCTCTGCTCAGCAGGGAGCCTGCTCCCCCCTGCCCTCCCACCTGCCTCTCTGCCTACTTGTGGTCTCTGTCTGTCAAATAAATACATAAAATCTTAAAAAAAAAAAAAATCCGAACCTGGTTGGGGGAAGCAAACTTCATTTACAGCAGCTCTGGAGACAGAAGAAGGAGCAGCCTCTCTGTGTTCTTATCTCTATTTTGGAGGGAAATGGGGAGGTCTTTTGGGTGAAGGAGCTCATCATTAGCTCGTCCTTTCAGATGAAAGTTATCCTATTTGATCTCCACAGCATGGAGAATTCCTGAAGGGTATCGAAGGCGTTGACCTCCTACAGAGTTGTGAATTCTAAAGTGGCAGGAAATATTGACTTCACCATGTTGAGCACATGGCATTTATTATTTACTAGGAAAATGAGGCTTTGAGAATTGAAATTAATTGGTCAAGGTCCCCTAGTTAGTGGGCAACAGCTGGGATTTAGGATGAGAATCTTCTGATGTTCTTGCCAAAGCAATGTTCTTAACCCGAAGCTCTTTTCATCTCCCAACATGAAATGATATTCATTAGAATCCCAGATGGTCAACTTTACTAGGATAGTTCTAGGGAGATGGTGTGGAGGTCAAGAGGATGGAGGTCGTAGGTTGTGTACTTGCCTCAATTCTCCTGCATCCTTATCTATAACCTGCCTAAATGACTTCACCGTTCCTCCCATGAAAGAAGTGACACGTATTTTCCCGGTCCCTGGGTCTGGGTTTGGCCATGTGTCCTTCTTTGCCCAATAGCATGGGAAGCCAGTGCTGGGTGTGCCAGTTCCAAGACTAGACCAAGGGCTTGTGCATTTTTGTGTGGACACTCCATTTCTCAAAGTTCATGATGTTTCAAAGAGAAGAAGTTGTTCACTGAACGGTGGCATGTCTCCCATCCTTTTGGTCAGGAAGCATGCCCTTCCTAAGCTTCTCTAGGCTTGCAGAAGGGCGGTTACCAGATCTTTCACACTCCACGTCTGTCCCCTCCTGGCTGGTGTCTGTGCAACCTCCATGCGATTGAAGAAGCAAGTGCCAGGTGTCCTCCAGGGCCGGTCTGTGTTTTGTGATCCCTTTGGGCCACTCCTTTAAGGAGCCTCAGACAGGGACTCCCAGGCAGGCCCTTTCTAGCCTTCCAGCCACTGGGATGCATGACACACAAAGGCAGGAGGAGGGAGCCATTGGCATTTACTGAGGCTTATAAAACTGTCAGCAAATCAGGACCTTCTGCTCCGAAGCTCGGCTGCTGTGTTTCACAATGCTGAAGTCAGCATCTTGATTCAGCTGCCCAGATAATCTCGGGGAGTCCTGCAGAGCTCTGGGGAGGGGTGCGGGCCTGGGAGATCTGTCAGGACGAGGATAGAAAGCCTTGGAAGAAGGGACGGACCAACAGGGCTCCAAGCAACGGGAGGGATTAGGTAGTTTTATGTTGTTTTAAATTTTTCTGGGAGATTTCTAAATCCCATGTTGATTAGGTCATGTATATGATCAGTCCTTAGCGATTATTAGGGAAATGACCAAAGTATTTAGAAATCCGATGGACTTTCAGGTGCGCGTGCTCTCTCTCTCTGTCTCTCTCTCTCTCTCTGTCTCTCTCATTTCCTCCCTTCCTCCTTCCTTTCCTGACTGCTAATATCATTTCTAATTATCCTTTTTCTTCCGTTTTTCATTTCCTCTAACCAGGTCACCCCATTGACTTTCGAATCTCATGACCCCTCGTGTCTTTGGTCCGTCTTAAGAAATCCATCTCATTCTTGAACCGCAGCTGCTTCCAGGACAGTTGCCTGAAATAGGGTACATCGGCCTCAGAAATATTGCCTCCTCTGATCTCAGCGACAGTGAGAGTCGCCCAGGGGCTAACCACCTGCCTCCTCACTGTGCCGGCTTTGAACTTCAGCCAGACTAATGACGGGAAGGTTCCCTCGTACATGAGGGCAGTGGGTCTCAGCTAGGCGCATGCCCTTCATCGGGGTGATGCTGGGGCCAGCCATCCGAAACTCCCCCAAGGAAAACCATAGGTAGGACTTGGTGGAGCAGCAGATTAGGGCTCACTGGCCCCAAGTGCCTGCTTGCTGACCGGGTGCGCCGTCGGGCCTGCGTGCAGAGTCCGAACTCAGGTGTGGGGCCTGCGAGCCAACCTGGTCCCTTGGAACGGCACAGCTTTACGAACGCAACGTGGAACACGTTGCAGGAACGCTGTCTGTAGGAACACTGACTGCCTCTGGGATTAATTCCAACCCATGCTCTGCCGTGAATTGTTTTTCCAGGCTGGGTCTTACCATGGTTTCCTTTGGCTCCTCTTGGTCTGGTTTCGGCTTTGGACCGAATCACATCCCCTCCCAAACTCATATGCTGAAGCCCTTACCCCACGTGATGGTATTTGGAGATGGGCCTCAGGAAGGCAATGCGGGGTTAGATGAAGTGACAGCGGTGGCGCCCTCGTGGTGGCATGAGAGAGGGAGACAGAGAGAGTTCATCTCTGCCACGGGAGGCCACAGAGAGCTGGTGGGTGTCCACACATCAGGAACGGACACTCGGCATGAGCAGAATCTGCCAGCACCTCCATCCTGGACTTCGAGCCTCCAGAACGTTGAGAAAGAAATGTCTGCAGTTTAAGGCATGCGTCTCTCACATTTTGCAACAGCAGCCTGAACTAGGACAGTTTCCATTGTTTACTTAGCATTCTGTATTAAAAGTAACCTTACCCCATGGAGGACCTGACTTCTCCCGTTTCCTACCTATTCTTTCCAGGATAATGTACATATAAAGCAGGACACTCGTGCCAGACAAGGGGATGTAAAGGGCTGGGAGTCGGGGGTAAGACAGACACCATGAAGCAATAACAGAAAAACAATATATGATTTGTGCATAAACACTACTTAGACATTCTTGAAAGCCATATAAAAACAAATTAAAAAAAAAAAAAACCCAGGGGGCACCTGGGTGGCTCAGTGGGTTGGGGCCTCTGCCTTCGGCTCAGGTCATGATCCCAGTGTCCTGGGATCGAGCCCCGAATTGGGGTCTCTGCTCCGTGGGGAGCTTGCTTCCTCCTCTCTGCCTACTTGTGATCTCTGTCTGTCAAATAAATAAATAAACAATCTTAAAAAAAAAAACCCAAGACAAAACAAAACAAAAAACTCCAGTATAAACAGAGAATGGTAACTCGGGCTGTAAACAGAGAAGGTATTCTTAAATATACTAATGCTATAGGCTCAAAAAAATTGAGCCTCTTACAGTTGGAAAATGTAATAATTCTAAAGCTTTTATAAATTCAGTCCTGATCTCCCTGTTGTTTAGCAACGAGTGATATAAATAATCAAGTGGATTTTTAAAAACTTTCCTATTATGAATTTCCATTTCCAAGGATAGTACCTTTTTGACTCAGGAGAATAAGGCACTACCCTAAATACACAAAACTCAGCACCATTTAAAAAGACTTGAATTCTTAATCCTCTCTGAAATTATGTGGCACGATTTAGTGAAGTTCATGCCATACCACATTTTCAAAGAAATACATTCTACATGTGGGAAATAGTCAAGCATCTAAGCTTGTATTCTGCCTTGAACTTTGAAAGAGCAGGCTGGAAATTATAGTAATGTTAGCTCCCAGCTGGGAGTAACTGGTGAGCCGTTTTCTAATTATTTAACAGAACTGGACAAAACACATAGACCCACTTATTCTTGCTTTGCTTCGTGTTGTGCCAAAAAAGCCCCAGAGAATGTTACCATAGGAGATTGGCTGTGGCTATGATTCCGCTGATGGCTTGAAACAAAACAAAACAAAAATCCTCCATCCATTTTAAAAGTCCATCCCTTGAAATTGATTACTTCATTAATTGAATTCACTTTAGAGACCTGATGAATAGTGAAAGTTGAAACATCTTTCACATTTCTGCAAAGGAACACCAAATGGTTTTGTTTTCCTTCTTCCAGAATCGCAGGCTCTACGGCATTTCTAAATCACCTACTCTGGGTCAAACCAAGATCGCAAATCTTACGATTGATCCCCTTCCCTGTGCCATTTTTCTATCATCATAAATCTTACATTTTGGGTAACATCTGGGCACGGAGATTGAATCAATGATGTATGTTAATGGCAAGTGGAGAGATGGAAACGGCATTTTAGGTACTGATCCTCCCTTCCCGTGAGCTCTCTCCGTAGCATTCTGCTTCAGGTACAACTAGGCTTTAAAATGGTAATTCCCCTGGAAGTCACCAGAACTACAGATACATTATGAGACAAGTCAGAAAAAAAAATTTTTTTTTTGCCTTTGCCTATGTATAGTTTGCTTGACTTTCATAAGCAACAAGGTAACGTGTGCCACACTGGTTTCTGGGTTCTCCTGCTTTTAACCCCCGAATGGTTTGATTTTATTGAGCCTGGGAAGTAAGATCAGGCATTGCATCCATATGGAATTCTGAAGACTGGATTTCAGGAAGCAGCGCCAAAGCATACTGTTATTAACTGCATTGGAACTCGTTTTGGGGCCAGACCATGTTCTGCATGTGAATGTCAGGAAAAAAAAAATCGGAAATTTCTTCCGCACTTTTGTAGTCTAAATATTTTTTTCACTGCATGCATGTTGCATCCAGTTTTTAAGGCTCATCCTTCAGAAGATACAGAAGGCCAGCCAGTCAGCTGCATTCCCGAACATAAATCTTTTGCTTGCACCGGAAACTGGAGACACTCAGATTGGTTCGCTGACGGCCAAGTGTATTGAGCGCAGTTAATTTCAGCGATGCAAACCGTGAGCTTGATGGAGCTGACATTTTCTGAGCTCCCTACGGGCCACCTGTGATGTTATATATTTTCATATGTTTTGCTTAATACGACTTTCCCGGCAACAAAGTAGTGTCGTTATACCTATTTTAAAGACAAAGACACTGAATCCGAAGCTAGCACAAGATGGAAGCCCAGGGCTTCAACCTCCAGACCAGTGCACTTTCCAAGACGTGTTCCTAGGTGACTCTGGTGTCAGGGAGCATTCCCCGGGGGCATCAGCACCACTTTCCACCAGCATCTCCAATCCAAACTTGTACTTGAACACACACGGGGCACAGGCACTCTATGAGAGCCCCAACTTCTCCTGAAGGCATTTTTTCTGGGCTTTCCATTACACACTCCTTGAAATCCTTGCTTTGTATTTGATACATCTGTTGCACGGTGAGATAACCAACCAGACTCCTCTGTATCCACTTCCTCCATTTCCCCTCTCTTGTTTCTGTGTGCTTTTGTAAGCCTCCTTTCCTTGACTTTATCTCTTCTGGCCCGTAGGCTTGTTCCATGAAAAACACAAAACAGGAAAACAGGAAATGATAATATTTCTCAGTACCCATATGCTTGGCGTGAGCTTCTGTCTTCCTACGGCTGATTGCTCTTCCCAACTGCTGATGTTAAGAAACATTTTAGTCATGAATTTTCTGGTTGGTTAGATTATGGATTAATGGCAGTTTGTGCTAAAATTCTGATTTTCAGAGAGGGATCTGGGGCACCAATGGGATAAGAGTCCTCCCCAAGTTTGTATAAATCATCAATATTGGCAGATAAAACTAGAGGGCGGGCCTTCTCATGATCCAGACTGATTTCGTGCCTCCCAATGTTGGGGGAGAAAAGGCTTAGGGTTTTTTTTTTGTGCCCACACAGGTAGGGGAGGCAGGCAGGAGGAACCGGGCGGGACCCAGTGCAGTTCCAAGTCTGGAGTGGGTGCGAGAGATGGGTGATGCTCGAAGGAAACTTCCTTGCCACTGAGCCAGAAGGATGGCTACTGCTCCTTCATAGAAATCTCAGCAGACTTCCAAGGTGGGGGTGTGGTGGAAGGAGCGGGGAGAACACAGTGTGGAGAAGGGGTGAAGCCTAGAGAGCTGGGTTAGGCTTCAAGACACTGAGAAATGCCCACTCAGTGGTTGGAGACCCTGTTTCAGGTTCTGTCACTTAGCTCACACCTAAACACTAGACCTAAACACTAGACCTCAAATGCAAGTACAGGAACAGTGTTCAATGAATACCTCCGGAGAACTCACTAGGTGCCCTCCCGGAGCTGATAGTCCGAAAGGTACGCAGATGTTGTTCTAGGCAGAAATGAATGTCTTCAGGAGGAGCATAGGGCAGTACAGCGCAGAGGTGCCTAAGTTAGGGTTCTTTTTTTTTCTAAGTTAAGATTCTTGCCCAGCTCCCTCCCTCCCTGATACGTCCTGAGGCAGGTTCCTTCCGTCACCTTATCTTTAAAATCCATGTAACAGTAGTCCCTCCAGGGGGGATTATCATAGTTTTAAAATGCAATACTACACAGAGCAGTTTGATACTCCGTAAGGAGTCCATCCACGTTGTCGCAAATGAACAGATCTTGCTTTTTCTTCTTTTTTTAGTGTGGTAAAATATACATAACATAAAATTTAACATTTTAACCATTTTTAAATGTGCAGTTCAGCGACATTAAGTACAATCACACTGCTGTATGACCATCACCACCATCATGCCCAGAACACTGCCTCTTCCCAAGCTGAAACTCTGCCCCCATCCAACAACAGCTCCCCACTGCCCCCCGCCCCGCCCCTCCCCCCCACCAGCCCCTCGCGTCCATCATTCTGCTTGCTGTGCCTATGATTTTAGATGCTCTGGGTATCTCATGCGAGTGGAATCACACGGTACTTGTCTTTCTGAGACTGGCGTATTTCGCTTAGCATGATGTCTTCAAGGTTCATCCATGTGGTAAATCACATATTCCCATTTTTAGAAGACAAAACAGAGACTCGGAAGTAAAGAACTGTGTACTCAAGATTATACTGTTAATGCCAGAAGTTAAATTAGTCCACATTTGGTGCCAAAGCTCAGTTTCTCACCGAAGCTCTATGCTTCCTTACTCAGTGCCACTCCAGACCCTCCACTGTGCCCATTCTCTGGGACCCTGGGCAGTCCCATGAGGCACTAAACCTAGCTCACTTCATGAAAATGTTTTCGGGTGTTGTTTCAGTGCCAAGTTTTGCACATTTCAAGATAGACTGGCCTGTCATTTATAGTTGCCAGACAGAAGCGTCCTCACTTCCTGTCTCATTTCTCCAGCCACTCAGCCAGTGTTGCTTCTTACAAACGATGAGGGAATGGGTAAGAGGTAATCTCCACCCTTAAGTAGCTCCCAGTCCACTGGAAACCCAGAGTTTCTTCATGACAGCACCGGTGGTGGTATTTTGGGCAGATGATTCTTGGTGGTGAGGGCTGTCCTGTGCCTTAAAGAATGTCCGGGAAATCCCAGGCCCCAACCCACATCACAACGGGTCCTGAGAATCAAAAATGGCCCTAGACATCACCAGAGGTATCATGGGAGGCAAAATTTCCCCCAGTTGAGAACCAGCGAGTGGAGGATACTAATAAGTGAGACAACCATACTGTTCTGTGGGTTATGTGCAAGGAGACATGTATGCCCCGGGGGTCCAGAGAAGCTGTATCTGAGTTCACTTGGCAGGTTAGCAAAGGCTTCTGGAAGGAGCCTCTGAAAAGTCACTATTTTAAGTAGCTGGGTCCTACCAGACAAATGGGAAACACTCTATGAAACACATTCAATAACCTGTCATGCAAGTTTGGACTTTCCCCTCATGCTAAGCTAAGTTTCAACACATACTCACCTTCCATTTCGTGTCAGCTTCTGTGATCCAGAACCAACCCTCTGATACCAGCTGGGCATCCTACAAGTCAATGCAATCGTGACTCTAACCCTGCAGAATGAGTGCAGACTCCCTAAGGGCTCAGTCCCACAAAACTTTCCCCACTTCAGATGCCACCAATGAGTGTTGGGTATCTGCACGCTACTCACACTCTTGCCAGGACAACTACAAATTTGGGGGTTTCCACAAGACCCTTCTCCGATTCGATAATTTGCTAGAACAATACACAGAACTCATGGAAAATGCTAGACTTACAGTTTTATTATAAAAGATGCCTATTGGGAACAGCCAAAAGGAAGAAACGCAAGGGTGAGGGCTGTGTTTCTGTGTTGGGGACATGCAGGGGCTCCTGTTCCCAAGAAATCAGGGTACAAGAGCCTCCTGGTGCATGGATATGTTTACCAACTAGACGGTTCTCTGACTCTTACCATCCGGAGTTTTTACCGAGGTTTGGTTACCAAGGCACGACTGATGAAATAAATCATTGTCCGTTAGTGATTGAACCCAGCCTCAGCCCTTCTGCCCTTCCTGGAGATCAGGGAGTAGGGCTAAGAGTTCCAGTTCTCTAATCACATGCATGGTCTTTCGGGCATGACAAATGCGCCCTGGAAGCTATCTAGGAACCCACCATGAGGCACCTTGTTGGCAGTAACTCAGACATGGTCTGGTCAGAAGGGACCCATTATGAATAAGAAAAGAAACTCTATCCGGAAATCATGTGGATGCTTGAACCTCTGAGCAGGATCCAGGGACAGAGATCAAATATATGTATTAACTAAAATTTATATCTACACATTCAACATAATTATAACACTGTATGTTGTATATCTTAATATTTATATATAATGTATACAGTTATTATATATCATACATAAAATATTACACAGTATTATATTTATTATAATGTTTACTTAAAATTACAGTTATATATTATATATTATATTGTTCTATATAATATTATATTATATTTTACCATATATTGTATATAAATGTATGATACATTTTATTATAATATCTTACATATTATCATATATATATAATTGCACCACAACCCCTGACTGAGAAAAATCCCATGTTCTTCTTGCAGTCAAGATTCTGAGGAAGCAGTGGCAACAGAAACCATAGGGAATAGATTTTTCGTGAAGCTACCAGGGCCTAATTTATCTACTATGGATACTCCGTTCATTCTGACCTCTCTCTGCTCTGGCTGAAGGGTTTCAATTACTCGTGGCCTTGGGCTTTCAAGGAATCATCTCTCTTAATTGGGTGTAGATCCTCTGTCCCCTGAAAGGTCACTCTCTGGTGACCAGACAGTAAGAACCACCCTGTGAATTGATAGGAGTATTTCTTTGTCCTCGAGATTCGAACAGTAATTGCATTAACGGCTTTTAGATTTGCTTGAAGAAAGTCACGGTGGGGAATGTCAAATGGGATATGCTGTGATTTTTTTTTTTCCCTGTGTGAATCCAGTGAAATGGGTGATGAATGGATCACAGAAATTACATCAGTCACTAAAATAGGTGGGAAGCTATCAAGGAAGAGGACATGGAGGGCTCTTGAGGCTGACCACGTGGTAGCTTTATGATCGGGGAATATTCCTTAAACTCTCTGTGCTTCGTTTCTTTACCTGTAAAGTGTCCACAGGACTCATTGGAATAATGGGCATAGGGATAGCACATAATCAGTTCTCAATAAATTTTCACGGTTCTGGCTATCATTGTGGGGTGTCATTCAGGTCCCACTTACGTGGACGGGGCAGCTGGTCCCGGTCCAGAGGCAGATCGAGATGCAAACGGAGGCATTCTGCTGGAGAAGCGCAGACATGGACACACTCCTTCTGCTAGCCAGGACGGATTAGCTAGGAAAGAGCAGGAAAAGAAAAGAAGGTATCCCCTGGCCCACCGGTAAGAAAACATCTTGGATGGGAACCAGAGCAAAACGGTACAGCCTCAGCAAGGACAAAGACACACCCTTGCTGGTTCCTGGGCAGGAATCTTCGGTCGCCAGGAGCTTGCTTCTGCGCATTAATGGAAACACAGAGACCTCTCTGCATTACAGAAAAGTTCCCTGTAGATAGGCGCTCACTTTCCCTCAGTTCTTGGGCACTTGAAACAATGTTGCTTAGTGTAACCTACTGCTTTCAATCCAGAGGTTATAGCAAGAAAGTGATTTTAATTTCATGGAAGTTAAGTGATTTTAAGGAAGACTTTTCTTCTAGCTTCGTGTTAGAAGAAGGAAATGTCTTTGCAAAGGGCTGGCTTCACCCGCTCATGCTTCCACTGAATGCGGGAAAGGCTGACTTTGTCGTCCTCATAGACAGCCCGCCTGGCTCCCATCCCCCGGCTTCCCGCACAACCCCGTAGGGTCAGGCGAATCAGTGACACCGCTGGCAATAGCGATACCATTCTCTCCACTCAACTTCTCTCAAAACTCCAAATACAAGACACGCGTGTGAGTGCGTGTGCAAATGTGTTCACCTTTGTGCTGTCGGAGGAGGGGAAAATGGATTCTTTGAATGTGCATAGTCCCTGTTTCGTGGAATTGTCTCAACCAATTTAAAGGAATATTTTTTTTTAGGTTTTATTTATTTATTTGACAGAGAGATCCCAAGTAGGCAGAGAGGCAGGCAGAGAGAGAGGGGGAAGCAGGCTCCCCGCTGAGCAGAGAGCCCGATGCGGGGCTCGACCCCAGGACCCTGGAATCATGACCTGAGCCAAAGGCAGAGGCGTAACCCACTGAGCCACCCAGGCGCCCCGATGTAAAGGAATATTAACACAGAGCAAACATGACAATCTCTGGACACCGTGGCATTTCACCAACCGACCCCATCTGCCCTGACTTGCAGACCTTTGGTGACCTTTGTCACCGCCCGTCATATGAGGAGGGAAGGGCTTCGTTTCCTGGCCAGCACAGGTGTCCAAGCAAGCCCCATAAAAGAGGAGCAGAGAGGAGAGGCGGTTACTCAGTTCCCCCTAAGCTCACCAACTCATCCCTCTTCAGCCCACTCCACTTCTCGGAAACACTGCAGCGGGCTGCACGCAGGCGTGGGGCAGAGGCTGAGCCCACTGCCTTGGGCTGCCCGTCGTTCTGGCTTCTCTAGACTGGAGTCCAAGTGCCCGGAGCCCTGCGACGAGGTACAGCTGGGTCCCTGGTGACATTTAAGTCCCGCCTTCCCGGTAATCCTCCTTGTCCTGAAAACTCAGCCCGCGTCCATTTGCTTGTAAATAGGACTCTTAGAAACCCTCTTACATCTCCTACCCAGAGTTTTACAAGCCCCCAGTGTCGACACGAGTGCCCGGAGCCTTCAGGCCCTGGGCCCGGCCCATTTCCTTAGGTGGCCCTGGGCTCAGGGGCTCACGTGTGTTCAGTGTCCTAGAGAATGCACCCAGCTGAGAGCCCGAAGACCCGGGTTCTGGTCCTCACCTGGCCGCTCGCCAGCCGCAGAAGTCTGGGAAAACGCCATGACCTCTGTGGGTCTCAGTTTCTCGACCTCTAAAATACAGGATTTAGAGAGAACATCAGAGGCCATTTTCAGCCTCCACGCTCTGCTTCTGTCCTTTTGGAGCTCAACAGGTGTGAGGACAGTCGTGGGAAACGGAAGTGCCTCAAGAGCCGTGGACACACCACACGTGGCCACAGCTGGCGTCTCTAAGTGTGTTAGGATGACAACAGTACAAGAACCCCCAGGAGGGGGGTTCAGGGTGTCTCCCTGGGGCTTCCGTCCTAGGACGGTGGTCGGACAGATGGGAGAGCAACAAACTGGTGCAATCCTAGTTCTGCCTAAAAACGATGAAACGGGTAAGGAAGGGAGAGTCAGGACACCCCACTGTGCGCCTCCCGCAGACTTTGCATCACATGCTCTGGCTCCCAGACAGGCGTCCGCTATGTTTGATTTTAAAAATCAGAGTCGGGGAACGGGGAGCCCCTGGGTGGCTCATTCGGTTAAATGTCCGCCTCTTGGTTTCGGCTCAGGTCAGAACGGAGCCCCGCGTCAGGCTCTGTGTTCCGTGCGCAGTCGGCTTCAGGTTCGCTCTCCCCCCTCCCTCTCATTCTCTTTATCTCCTTCTCAAATACATGAATAAACTCTATTAAAAAATCAGAGGGAGAGGATCATTAAGGAGTTAGTTAATAAGTGTTCCCCAGTAATTTGTGATCCGGGACTTGAGATGAGAAGGGTATGTCCTGTTAGATTGAGGGTGACAGGTCAGCACTTCCCAGTTTAATTAATCTGTGAGAAATGCATTTCCAGTGCATATATATATATATATATTCAGCATATATATATACATATATATGTGTATATATATATATATATATATATGGGAATGGGAGATTGTACGTTTTCACATTTTATTCATAAATAGTCTTCTCTCTTCCCTCCCTCCCTCCCTCCCTTCCTTCCTTCCTTCCATTCTCTTCCTTTCTACTGAAAATAAAATCATTCCACAATAGGGAACCGATATCTCTGGCAGCAGCTTCTTGGAAATCGCCTGGCCAGACGTGTATCTTTTCCACGTCTGCAAAAGATGGAAGCCATGGAAGGGGTGAGTCCCAGCGCTGAGGTGGGCTGCCCTCTCCCTGCACACCGAGCCTCTGCCCCTGCTGAGGCTCAGGTTCCAGCCACTGGTGGACAGGACTGCTTATAGGCGTCTCCGTTTTGGGGAGACTGGCTGCCTGTTTCAACTCTCATTATTGTGCATGGTCAGTACCTTAAAAGTGACACCATGTTGGGGCACCTGGGTGGCTCAGTGGATTAAGCCTCTGCCTTTGGCTCAGGTCATGATCTCAGGGTCCTGGGATCAAGCCCCACATCGGGCTCCCTGCTCAGCGGGGAGCCTGCTTCCCCCTGCCTCTCTCCCTGCCTCTCTGCCTACTTGTGACCTCTCCTTCTCTCTCTGTGTCAAATAAATAAAAAAATATCTTTTAAAAAAAAGTGACACCATGTGAAGAGTGGGGAGAAGAGACTTCTCTGTGGAGGGAAACTATAATGATATTCCCTAAATCTTTGCCCACTGTATTAGGTTTCTGTAGTTCTGCTTCTTGCTACTCACACGGGAGCTGACCACCTAATCCTAAAGCTGGGAAGAGCTGGTTTTCTGTAAGTAACGCAGTAGAGTTGCCATTGTCGAATGGAAGTTATCACATGTGTCTCCTTTCTGCATTTAGGGCACCTGGGTGGTTCAGGGTTCTCCAGAGAAACAGAACAAATAGGATGTCTGCATATGCAGAAGGGATGTGTTACGAGGAATTGACACAGACAGTTGTAGAGACTGACAAGTCCCAAGATCTGCAGTCAGTGAGTTGGATGCTGAGGGTGTAAACTTCAGTCCAGGGTCGGCAGGCTTGAGACTCAAGAAGAGCTGGTGTTTCAGTTTGAGTCCAAAAACAGGAAAAACGAACAAACAAACAAACAAAAACTGATGTTCCAGTTCAAATCTAGTCATGCAGGGAGAGAGAGAATTCTTTCTTTCTCCACCTTCATGCACTACTCAGACCTTCAACTGGTTAGATGTGGCCCACCCACACGAGGGATGGCAATCTGCTTTACTCAATGTCCACCAACTTAAATGTTAATCTCATCCAGAAACACCCTTACAGACATACCCACAAAAATGTCTGACCATATGTCTGGGTCTCTGGGGACCTGTCAGGTTGACACATGCAATTTCATCAGCATGGTCCTGTGTTTAAGAAGCCAGAGGCTGAGAACACACCTACTTTCTCTCCTCACCTTTTAGGCAAATGGTCTTGGGCATGTTGGGGCCTGGGGTCAGGGAGCAGGGTACTGAAATGTTCATAAACTCTAAATCAGAGCCTTCCACCATCTGGCAGGCAGGTCGCTCAGAGACAACTAGACTGCTGGGATGTCTGGGGCAGGTGGTGTGGGAGGAGCACTCCAAAGATCTTCAGCTCTTCTGCTCTTTTTTTCTTTTTCAAGGAGGGCTCCTGAACATTTTTCTCACTGTCTGCAAACCCTTTGCTGGATCCCAGCCCTTCTGATCACTACCCCCAGTCCCCGCTCCCCAACCAGCCCCTCTGCTTCCAACCATTAGGACCTCAACTGGGGCTGCCTCATCCCCCAGGGGTCCACTGACGACCTACTCACTGGGTGACAAGTGCTCTTTAAAATCTGAGATGCCTGGGTGGTTCAGTCAGTTGAGCATCTACCTTCCACTTGAGTCGATCTCAGGGTCCTGGGATCAAGTCCCTCCTTGGGCTCCTTGCTCAGCAGGGACCCTGCTTCTCCCTCCGCTTTCCTTTCCCTCTGCCTGCTGCTCCCCCCTGCTTGTACTCTCTCTGACAAATAAATAAAATCTTTAAAATCTCCCTCCCTCCCAGAAATATTGTCTCCGAAAGATTGATTCTTTTGCTTTTCCCCTAAGCTTTGTGAAGGTATAACTGACAAATAAAAATTGTATATGTTTAAGGTGTACCGTGTGATGATCTGATATGTGGATATCCCGAGAAACGATCGTCGCAACCAAACGAATTAACATACCCCTCAGCTCACCTGGTTAACATTGTGTGTGCGCACGTGTGCGTGTGTGTGTGAACACGGCAGCAAGCTCAGAAGTTTTAATGGATTCTGTGGTTTATTCAAGTCATTTATCTTTTCATTTGTATATTCAGTTGCCTCTCCCATTTATTTTATCCACCGAATACAGCTCACTAGGGCACGATGACGCACCTGTGGGATTCTGTCACGTGAAGAAACTCCCCCTCTACCAGTTCTGCCTCTCTGGAGCACACCAGACTACAAATCACACTGGCGGGTGGAACGCTGCCACTCATCTGTGCCAAGAACGCCTTACCTAATCGATCATAAAGACCAAACATGGCCATTTTTTTAAACCGTCTTTCCTTCTTCCTATTACTCTGAAGTTTTAAAGCACACCTAAAGAACAGGCGGCATTCTGAAGAGAATGAAGTTAATGGAATTTCTTCTTCCAAGGAGGCACCTGGGCTGAGCATCTTCGAGCAGTCAGCAAGGCATCACATCTCCCGATGACTGCAATGACACTCGTCTGCGTCTGATGTCTAAGCCTCGTGGAGATGACGACCCGATGTTATTTTTATATTATTAGACACAATTAAGAGAAGCCATAAAAAGGGGAAAAAATACACACTTCTGTATTCAAATGGAAATAAGTGCCTCATTAGTAATAAAAGCTCCAGGTTATGTTACTGTGCAACCTTTTGTTCAAACACGATGTCTGAAATTTGCATAAGTAGTCAGCTGTGTATATCTCAGGGCTATTGAAATTATATGACTCCCCAATCTAGGCAGCCTCATAAACAGTGTTTTTCTCTTTCCTGGCGCCCTTGTTTTCACAGAAACACAGCTGTACGGCACTGATGGAGAGGTTGGAGAGGGAGGGAAGCAGACAAAGGAGGCACACGTTCCTTCTGGGAGGCTCCTGGATGCTGGGAGCCATACTGGGGCCCGCTCGAAAGGAGCAGAGGTGAGGCCACGACCTTCATTCCCACTCTGGTGGCAGCAAGGTTCCATGGCCCGGAGATCCTGAGACTGTGCTGCCCAGTCTCGAAGCCCACTTGGAAGCTGACCCTCCCATTCTCCAGCGCAGCCTTGGCAATGATTGAACCTCCCAGTTATACCGGTGGGGTTGGGTGGAGGTGGGGACAATGGGACTTACAGGTCATTTTCTGGGGAGTTAAGTGCAAATCAACCAGAAACACATGGAATGCATTTTCCTTGACGTCCACATGTGGAACCAGAAATTCAGTGAGAGAGAAGAGTCTGGGGGGGGGGGGGGGGGGGAGGGGATTGCAAGTGGGGGAACAAGGGAAGAGCATGATCTATAGAACTCATAAAATGCAAAATGTTCTAGAAGGAAGCGTCTGGTTTTGCCACTAGCTTGCAAAGCCTCTGGGATTCCCATCCCTCCCAAAGCCCGACACTGAATGAACACGCTTCCACCTTTAGCCAGTCTAACATCACAGCCTCTCATTTTTGTTTAAAAGATTTTATTTATTTATTTGACAGACAGATATCACAAGTAGGCAGAGAGGCAGGCAGAGAGAGAGAGAGAGAGGAAGGGAAGCAGGCTCACCGCAGAGCAGAGAGCCCAATGCAGAGCTCGATTCCAGGACTCTGAGATCATGACCTGAGCCGAAGGCAGAGGCTTAACCCACTGAGCCACCCAGGTGCCCACAGCCTCTCATTTTAAAAAAGTGGGTGAAAAAGAGCACAGGGTGGGAAAATGTTCAAAGCGTTGGGATGGCCAAGGCACCTCTCTCTGCATGCATTAAAAAAATTAATTCTGATGCAGAGAGGAGACACACACCTTGTTCCGCCCTGTCACTAACTTACACGAACTTAGGTCACTTTACTGCCCTCAACTTGGGTCTCCTCAACAATGCACTGACAGGTGTGGAGTCTTTGGTCTTTGTCAGCTCTGGAGGGGAAGAGTCTGCCTGAATCTACCCAGCAACAGGCACATGATCCCTGGTCCCCGACGCCTCCGGCCCAAGGCCTCCTCTTTTTGGAGGCACCAAGCAACGTCAAGAGTCTTCTTAGAAGGGGCGCCTGGGTGGCTTAGTGGGTTAAAGCCTCTGCCTTCGGCTCAGGTCATGATCCCAAGGGCCCGGGATCGAGCCCTGCATCGGGCTCCCTGCTCAGCAGGGAGCCTGCTTCCCCCTCTCTCTCTGCCTGCCTCTCTGCCTACTTGTGGTCTCTCTCTCTGTCAAATAAATAAATAAATAAAATCTTTAAAAAATACACTTAAAAAATAAAATAAGATTCCAGGACTCTGAGATCATGACCTGAGCCGAAGGCAGAGGCTTTAACCCACTGAGCCACCCAGGTGCCCCAAATAAATAAAATCTTAAAAAAAAAGGAGTCTTCATAAAAAACCCAAGATTATTGGAGGCTGAAGCTCTGACAGAGGATGCATTGCGTTGAAACCGAGATAAAGACTGCACCGAGGGCGTGGACTGCCAGGTGAGGTGTCTTATCCACACAGAGGCCCACAGCATCGGTGGCTGGGGCAAGGCGCTAGAGAAGCCAAGCCTTGTCCTGTCTCACTCTTCTGTGTGCCGCTCGGGGATACAAGCAAGAAAAGCAACATACTCTTCAGACAGAGGGAAGGGCCGGAAGATGGCACATTGCATTCTATTTCATAAATAAAGGACTTTAAGCATTAGACTTGCCAAAGAACCAGTTGAGGACAACTAGACCATGAGACCTCTTCTTGAGGGGACACACATGGCTTAGGGAAATCACCAACCTCCTCCCCCCCCCTTTTTTAAGATTTTATTTATTTATTTGAGAGACAGAGAGCATAAGTAGGGGAGAGGGGCAGAGGGAGAAGCAGACTTCCCCCTGAGCAGGGTGCCTGATGCCGGACTTGATCCCAGGACCCTGAGATCATGACCTGAGCAAAAGGCCAATATTTAACTGACTGAGCCAACCAGGTGGCCCAATCCCCAAAACCTTCCACTGAAAATTTTAAAAATGCACAGTTAATAGACCTTGAAGAACATATGGCTTCAGAACAATGACTTGATCTGGGTTTAGAAGAACTATCAAGTTTTTATAAGGAAGAATGAATTATATTTAATAAGGACATCTTAACTTGGCTAGAGGCTGTCCTGCAAAAGAATGACTACTTGCCTACACACGCAGGCATGGGTCCAGGACCAGGGGAGCTATTTCTAATTCAAGCTCTTGGCATTTCCTGGTTACATGACCTTGACAATGTCATAGGAGCATTCTCTGCCCGATTGCTTCATTAAATTATAATAAAAGCTCACATTCGTGGGGGCACTTTGTGTCACTTTACATTGACTTTATAATAATTTCATCCTTATGACAACCCTGGAAGTAGACATTATGATATCTGTGTGCTAGACAGGAAGCAAAGACTCAGGGCTCTGAAGTAGCTGGCCCAAAGCCACAGAGGGTTAGTAGCTGAGCTAGAATTTATATTCTACTCTCCTCGGCTCCAAAGTTCCAGTTCTTAGTCATCACACTGTGTTATACAGCATCCCTCATCATCTCACACATTGAACGGACCCAGAGGCACCTGGGATGCGCAAGGGCAAACTTAAACAGGTCTGCCCTCGGGTGCTCTAGAAGGAAGTGGAAAGCTTCCATTCCAGGTACTGACTCCAACCCCCATGTTCCACGTTTCATCCTGCACCCTGACCTCTTTGTGAGACACTGGGGAACCACTGACCTCTCAGGATCTCACTGCTGAGTTGTAAATGGAGAAGGTTTACCCAGCTTACCTGGAGACAGGCTGAGAGACGTGATCTCCTGTCCCTATCGCTCATCAGAGCGACATGGCAGGGAGTATGGCCCCCTGTACCTCTGTGCTGCTTTCTTCCCAAGATCACACATCCGTGTCAACAGTCCTGCTCTCGTTCCAGCTCTCGGTTTCTCTTGACCCCTATTTTCTTAATTCCAGGGAAAAAAATGCTCAGGGAGTGTGGCAGAAAACAAAATGAAGACAACGTAAGTAGTTGCTAACATTTACTGGGTACATAGAAAGTATCAGAAACTGTGCCAATCGCTGTGCGAAAAAACCCAAAACCAACACCAGAGAAAACAGACAAAAACTAAATAAATTCATCCAACAATGAGCCTTGTCCAATGGTCCAGGTACAAAGTGAAATCGGCACTCTTTCTTTGAAATCCCCCCCTTCAGCTTCGCAAGTCCAAATTCTGACTCATTGCACAATAGGGCTCTAGGCTATGGGGCCTGAGCAGTTACATCCTGGTGCTCCAAAATTACATTGTTTCTTTCCCCTCCTCCTTTGAAACTCCCACTCTGCAGGTGCCAGGATCTCAACGGATTTAATCCACAAGAAAACAGCAGAGTCAAATAATTTACACCAGATTGTTAATGGCTTATCACAGCTAACTGGGCTACCCTTTCTAGAAATAGTTACTTAAGAAAAGGGACATTCACTAATTCACAGGGGTTAATGTATGAGTGAAGGGTGTTCAGGACACGACGGCAGGTGAGTTTTAGAGGAAGGCTTTCTAGGTGCGTCATGAATGATTACGATGGCAGTTGGCACCCATTCTTCAGACAACTGAAGATATTGAAGACACAAAAAGCTTTGGAAGTTCCAGTCCCTTTCTGAATGGTAAACGTGCCTAAAAGACAAGGCACGAGGTCAAGGGGACAGATGGCCTGGCATTAAACTGTGGAGGCATCATGGGAAGACGCTGAGGGTATTGGTGCTCTCAGCCCAGCCAACACACTGGGACCAACTTCAGCTCCCTGGTCCCCCATGGCTGACATCAGGGAGTCAGGCGATCCGTGTCATCTCTTCTAGGTCAGGTGCTCTGGGCTGAGTCTCTCTTCCAACCTCCAAGTGCAAGTGCGACGAGCGCCAGCTGAATGTCCACAGGTATTGCCTTTCAGCTTTCATTTCAGCTTGCTGGAGAAGGATGATGGGGATGGGGGAGAATTTCTAAATCTGTTTACACAGAGTCTCTCCAGCTCATTTGGACAGCCTAAGAAGCACACCCTCCCTAGAGCATGGAAATTAAGACAATTAGCTAGGGCCTCATGTCGCTGTAGAAACAAGCATCAGGAGTTTTTATGTAAATTAGAAAGACAGCAAGCAGGGTGAAGAGAAAGACGGGGCTCTTTCTTGCTCTCTCTCTCTCTCTCTCTCTCTCTCTCACACACACACACACACACACACACACACATATTACAACCAAAATAAGGACAGGGTAAGAGTGACTGTATTTATTTATTTATTTTTCTAAGACTTCATTTTTACAGCTGTTTTAGGTTGACAGCAGAATTTGGAGAAAAGCACGCGGATTTCCCATACACCTGCCCTACCCATCTAGTCTCCTCCGTGATCTGCATCCTTATCAATGGGATTTTTTTTTTAACGGATCTGGTTACTGTCTCCACTGTTCTACCTCCTCCAGAGTGTCATATAGTTGGAATCATACAGTAAATAGCCTTTTCAGACTGGCCTCTTTCACTTAGTAAAATCCATGTCTTTTCATGGCTCATTTCTCTTTAGCAACGAATGCTATTTCACCGTCTGCATGGTTATTTCACTGTCCGGATGGACTACCGTTTATTTACTGTTCACCTGGTGAAGGACACTTGGTTGCTTCCATGTTTGGGCAACTGTATTTCAGTTTGTTTATCTATCTCCCTACTTCCATCAAAATTATAACTTATGAAAATGCAGGGAAAGCATGGTGTGTGTCTTTGACAAATGCTGGTTGTTGCTGTAAACAAAACCTTGACCTTTCTTCAAGATTATTTCCATTGTTGCATATGGGGTTTTGGGTTTTTTTGGGGGGGGTGGGCGGGGAGAGGTGAGGGGGTGGAGAAGGTAAGCGACAACACCAGACTAGAATATTCCACATCCCCCTTCCCAATCCATCTGTTGAATTTGAGCTAAGCCTACCTTGCTCTCAGGCTCTCTGGGCAACACATCTTCCTTTATAATGGGAAGAAACATGGAACAGGTTGTAGGCAAGACCTAAAATTCCTGAAAGATGCCAGCCATGCTTGTTTAGTGCAAGTTATGGGCTGTGTCATTTAAAACTTCCCGAAAGATGTCAAGTCATCAACACTTTGTAACCTAAAGCCGACGTGAAAGTATGATCTTATAAACACAACTTTCCCTTTAGGGCCGCCCAGTGAGCTGAGGGAATGTCTATGAAAACAACTTTTAACAAACAGAATTCCAGGCATCTCTTCAAAGAAAATTATCTAGCCTTCCCTGCAAATGTGTTGGCCGCAGCTGAGCGTGTTATGACATCTGTTTTGGAAAGTAACAGCTTTTTAGGTTTTTTCTTTTCTTTTTTTTTCTTTTCCAATGCAAAGTATCTCAATCCTTAACTCCCTAATTGGGAGTTTGCAAGGTTTGCATCAGGGCAGGAAGTCCACAATGTCACCTTCAGAGTGAAGGGGAACCCGACGTCTTCCGTTGTAGCAGGGGTGTTTGCCTCTGTGAGGCAAAACGTCATTATTCACATGAGTCTCAGGTGCACTCCCCAGTGGTGGGGATCTGGGCTTTGGACTGGGTGCTGGCCCAGGCATTCACTGGGTGGACAACTTCCAAGGCTCAGTTCCCTCATCAGCAGGATGAAGATAAAACAAAACCCAAGTCACAGTGTTCTCAGGATTGGGCAAGGTGGTGTTCATCGGTACTTTGCAGAGTTAAATGACCTTCCTGACTGTCGTGACATTGATTCTCTCTCAATCTGGGCAATATTGAATGTTTGATCATGAAACTATTCAGAGACAATATCTTGTCAGCTCCCTTTCAGGAGTGAAAATCAGCCTCGGCATGAGAGCATTTGCTTCTCTGCATTGATGGTCTATAGGACTCCAAGTTTGGTTAGCCTGTCATGGAGTTCCCTTTCTGTGGGCATGAAATCTGTCAGTGCCCCAGGTCAGGAGATGAAGGGCAGTGCGTACTGTCCCTTCCCCTCCTGGCAGGATCCATAAATGTCAGCCCCTCTCTCTACCAATGAGAATTGGCCAAGTGACCTCTTCTCCTAGTTTTCTAGACAATGAACATGGCAGAAATTTTGGAACTCAATTTGTAAAAGTCTGCTCATAATGAACAGCTGAGCCCATGAGCGACATGGCCTCCATGATGCAAACAGGATAATGGGTTTGCATATGACTCTCAGAAAACTTTCTCAGTCATCTTCAGTCTGAGCCATTCCAGTAACAAGAGCAACTGATTTATTTTAGCCTTGGCCATTACTGTGAGTAGTGTTGTTCCCAGAGAGTCCGCCATCTATCATTTCATTATGTCTTCCACTTAACTGTGAAAACTTATTTCTTATTTAAAGGAGTACCATGTCCAGGAGAAAGAGCATTTGAGTTGGGGTAGGGTCCAGGAAATGTGTCTCTGCCCCTGACGATGGCAGCGTCTCCAGCAACAACTTTTGCAATGGGTCATGTTGCCAATAGAGACTTCATGTCTTAGAATGGCTAACCTTGAACCTAATAAATTCACTCCTAGGAATTTTTCTTGTGGAAATTATCAGAGCATCCCTACACATGCTTGCACTAATTTGTGGCAAGAATGTTTCTCACTGAGGAAAAAAAAAAAAAAAAGGAACACAACCCACTAAAAGGGATAAATTAATTATGATTCAACCATTTTGATGGATTACTGGGTAGCCATTAAGTGAAAAAGACAGGTTGCAAACGAGGGCATAATGAATGATCCCAGGTCTCTAATAAGAAATGGTAGTCATGTGTTTCAACAGGCAAATGTTGACGCTTCTTTGGGTGGTAGAACCATGTAAAGTTTTAAATTTCTTTCATGTTGCTGAAACACTTCATTCCAAGGATATACTAATTTGCAATCCAAAAGGAAATAAGTGGTGTTGTAAAGGAGAAGGAGAAAAACTTGGTAGACTTGGGGTTTTATCCTGACTGTGTTTGATCTTGGACAAGACTTCTGATACCCTCGTCCTCCCTCAGTTGTCTCATCTGTAAAATGGGAACGAAAGCACACATGGACCCTTCCGTCACCATAAGATTGTTAGGCTCAAAGGAGAAAGTAAAGGCAAAGAGGTTTTATAAACATGAAAGCATATATATATATATACATATATATATGTGTGTGTGCATGTGTGTGTACATATTAAATAATACATGTATGTATACTTATATACCTTTTTAAAATCATGCCTTTATTATGAATAAAAGAGCACTGGGGTAGCACAATAGCAGAACTGAGATTAATGAATCAGAACTGTGTCCACTAAACTAAGGCATTTTCCTTAGAAGATCCTGGTAATGGTACGGAGTATTGTATCTCTAGAATGCCTCTTCTCAATGATCCATTATGAATTCCTTTTGGTGACCTAGACAGAAACAAAATCCTCTGTCTTTGAGTCAGGTGGGTTTTTACTCTTCGAAACAAAAATCTGACTAAGCGTTTTCTTTCCTACTGAGAAATGTGCATTTAAAAAAATAATGTTACAGCTTTTGTTTTCAATGAGACATTCAACCCATAAGATGAAAGCAAACATTTTGAACCGCTGCAAGTTTTCTCTTTTGGAGTTGCCTGTGTTTAGGGGGTAATTTGGATACAGTCTCAGAGCATAAGGGAGCATAATTTATAACCAAAATGGGACCATTGGAGACAATGAAGGGAATGGCTATTATTTAAAAAAAAAAAAAAAGCCTGGTAGAGAGAGACATTTGGGGAATGGAAATTAGGGCAGGTTTTGAAATATTTTCAAGCCCGTTTACTACCATCTGTTAGGAGTCTGTGTTGCTAGGGATTTATTGTTTCTTATCTACAAAATCCTCTGGCTATGGAAAACAAATTTGGTAAAAGATGATTAAACTTCCTTTTAAATGGCAAGGAAGTAAGACAGAGCAAGGTACGGCAGGCTTGGAATCAGCATTGTGGGCATGGCAATGGAGGTTTGTTTTTTGTTTTGTTTTGTTTTTAAATGCAGTGCCTTTTGAAGCTCATTTTTGTACTAAAGCCTACACTACCACTGAGCTCCTTCGCCTAGGAGGGGCACCTAGTAGATGATATAGCTGTTCACGAAGATGGGACAACAGGAGGTGAGTTCTGGGGTGAAGTCATTTGCATAGGGCATCCTGCAAGGTCAGTTGGTTTTTGAATATTCCCTGAGATTCCTGAAAATGAAACCACTTAGTATTTGCATCCACTACTCAGATTGTGAAGTTAAAAAAAAAAAAATCGGCAAACAGAACGAATCAGATTGTGTTGTGAAAATAGAAATCAACAGTAAACCGGTCTGCAGCATACCAATGTTTTGCTTGAGTGTTGGAGATTAATGAGTGAATTTATCAAACAACTTGTATTAGCATTCATGCCTCCATATTCCCAAAGGGCCGTTAAATTGAGTTAGAAATGCTCGTATAGATCCCCAAATCCTGTCCACTCGTAATTCACTTGCTCTCAAACCTTCAAAGGGTCCTTAGCTCACCCAGAATAACATCCTGTCATTCAGGACTCTGTATGAGCTCACCGTACTCTAGACATACTTGGCTGCTTTGCTGTTTCTTATAGATGCCAAGCTGGTTCCCACTTCAGAGCCTCTTTCCTGACTATTTCCTCTGGCTGGAAAGCTCTTTCAACAGATGGCCAGTCCTCTCAATTCATTTAGGTCTCCTTCTAAGAAAATGTTCCTGACCACCTGTTAAATAAGAGCCTCCCATCTCCTTGAGAGTACCACTTGACTTTGTATTTATTTATTTACTGCCTGCTTCATCCTCTAAAGTTTAAATTTCATGATGGCACTGTTTTGTTCACCATCATATTCCCATACAAAGCCAAGGGCATGAGTTGCGTGAAGACGGATTATTTGTTGTTCCAAAAAATATTCATTTCCTGCTATCTTACTCTGCTGTATTAATGTTTGGTTGGCTGTACCGCTTGGTTTGACCTCAGGGTGTAGGAGGTCCATTTCCCTGCCCCCTTGACTTTGCTTCTGACCATGGAGCTTGCTTTGGTTGATGGAATGTTAGTGGACACAAAGAGGTGGAGGCTTCAACCAGCCTTGCTTTCCTGCCATGAGAAGACCATGACTCAGATGGTGGCTGACAATAGAGAGACAGGAAACCACCTGGACCCAGCTTACAGCCTAACGTCCAGCTCAACCAAACTCACCTGAAACCAGTCGACCCTAGGACACATGAGCAGGAAGTGAACATATCACTAAGACTTTATTGTTTTTACACATCAAAAGCCATCTTATAGAAGAGGTCCAAAACATTTATTGAACAAATTAATGGTTAAGATTTTTTTTTTAAAGATTTTGTTTGTTCATTTGACAGACAGATCACAAGTAGGCAGAGAGGCAGGTAGAGAGAGAGAGGGAAGCACATTCCCCGCTGAGCAGAGAGCCTGATGCAGGGCTCGATCCCAGGACCCTGAGATCATGACCTGAGCTGAAGGCAGAGGCCTAACCCACTGAGCCACCCAGGCGCCCCAATGGTTAAGATTTTAGTGCTTCAACCAACTTCTATCTTATGAATGCATAATGAAATATTTTGTATCATAAAAATATGTATGAAGTTAAACAAAAATCCAAGATGGGAGATATGATTTGATTGTAGACTTTTGCTCACAAGAAAAGGAGAAAAAAGAAGTTTGTTTGTTTGTTTTAAGATTTTATTTATTTATTTGTCAGAGAGAGCGAGCACAGGCAGACAGAGTGGCAGGCAGAGGCAGGGGGAGAAGCAGGCTCCCTGCCGAGCAAGGAGCCCGACGTGGGACTCGATCCCAGGATGCTGGGATCATGATCCGAGCCGAAGACAGCCGTTTAACCAACTGAGCCACCCAGGTGTCCCCAAAAAAGAAGTTTTGTTATGCTGGGGTGAATGTTTGACAACACAGACTCTCTTTTTGATGAAGTTTATTTGGTTTAAGGAAAAGGAATAACACAGAGTGCTCAAATTCTGGTTCTTCAATGTCAGCAATTAAAATAAATAGCCAACAGTTTCCATGTTTTCTTTCAAGCAGTGTGTTTGTATGTGTGTGTGTATCTGTGTGTGTGTATCTTTGTTTTCAGGTAAAGAAAGCAGCAGAAGGCAGTAGGCAGTGGGTTAGAGGGAAGGAAGAAATCTTCACATTAAAAAAAAATCACTTTTTGGGGTGCCTGAGTGGCTCAGTGGGTTAATGCCTCTGCCTTCGGCTCAGGTCATGATCTCAGGGTCCTGGGATCGAGCCCCGCATTGGGCTCTCTGCTTAGCGGGGAGCCTGCTTCCTCCTCTCTCTCTGACTACTTGTGATCTCCATCTGTCAAATAAATAAATAAAATCTTTTAAAAAAATCACTTTTTAATACCATGTTGTATACCTAAATGGGATTATACTCCCCTCAGTTTTGATGTTGATAGATATTTCTATGCCAATATATTTTGAACACAAGTGAACACTTCATTTATAAATACATTTTTCATTTTAAGTAGGTGCAACAATACATTTTCAAAACAAACAATACACACTGCCTGTTTTTCAATCAAGAACGGTTTCTTAAATCAGAAAGAACACCATCTTTGCATTTTTAATGAATTTTCAGGGAAGGTACTGTTACAACTTCCCTAAGAACAACCTGTAGGTATTATTATTATTTTTTTTGTACACGCCATCTAATTCAGTGTTTTTTGGTGGACCTTAAAAAGAAAAGAACATCCAGAAATAAGGAAACACTGCTGTTTTACAGAATTTTGAACTAAACATTGGTCCATTATCCAAGTGTCTGCTGTCTGCTAACAGTAAAATTCCTGAGGGAACTCAGATGTTAGTAAAATTTGGGTCTGTAGGTTTTCCAGCTAATGACCCTTTGGAGGCTCTTACAGTCTGCTGGGTTTTGCCAATTGTGAAATATGGCCAAACAGAATACGAAACCACCGCTATTGCATCAATGGAAACAAGAATCAGAGAATGATCCAGAGGATGAGGTTCTGAGTGTGCCAGTTCCTGAAAACCCATAAATCTTGGAGCATCCCTAGCATGTGTTCCATTTCTGATGGAAAAATTAATGTGTATTTGCCAACTCTGCCTTCTGCTCTCCTGAACATTCTTTGTTAGAGAGATATCATCGATGGAGGGAAAAAAAAGTCAAACTCATTTGACTGCACTCATGAACATTTCTGCAAATTTTGCTACTACAATAAGCAGATAAATGTGTTTTGTTCAGTTCAGAACAATTTAAGAGTTTTTGACCTAATTACAGAATTTTCATTTTAAATATGAAACATATGGGTCTATATTCAGCTATGACATAACATCCTCAAGCGTGTAAAAAGGAACATCCTGACAGATGTTCACCGTGGATGGGATATAGAACTATCAGGTGTGATTGGAGCGATGGTAGCAGCTAGAATTGGACTTTATTGCCAACGAAGGGAAGAGAGAACTTAACTTCCGTGTTGCCTCTCTCAGATCACTGCATTTCTCAAATGCATTTTCCTCCAAAGATGTATTTTTCTTGCCAAGGCTGACCTTAGAAGTAGCTGGAACAGGTTGGTTTTGGGACCTACTGCGTGTTTCTGGGATGCTGGGAAAGCCTTAGTGCCAATAAAACAAGCCAGCAAGCTCTCCTAACTCCAAGGCTAATGACTAAAATACTCCCATACTTTTTTTAAGGGCTTTGGGTTTTGTGCCATAAAAATAATTCCTCAAAAAGCAGTTCTTTAATGTCTTCTCTGACTTTTCAAACTTAGAAAACTGAGGAAGCTTAGTGATTAAGTTATGCCTGTATAAACAGATAGAGTTCTAGGAATGTTTATTGAAGCTTAGAGGTCATAGCAAAAAAAGAAATCTAAGAAGCACCTAAATGTCTCATCAGAACACATCAGTTAAATAAATCAGGCTACTTCCCTTAATGGCATGCTATGTGGCCATTGGAAGCACTGTTAGGGAAGGATTTTTATATAACAAGGAAATATTCACGATGTGCAGAGTGAAAAAGGCAGGCTATAAAATACTGTAAAGTACAATTTCATTATTTTGTTTGCCATCACAAACAGGCACAAAGGATCCATACTGACGGGTTAATGGTGGTTATCTCTAGGGGACGGAGCTATAAATAATTTTAGTGCTCTTCTTTTTACGTATATTTTCTAAATTTTCTACAGATGAAATGAATATATAAATCACATCACTTATCTTGCCCATGGTGAGCACTCAATAAATGCTAGCCCTTATTATTATTATTAGAACAATAATAAATTAATATGTTGTTTATAAACAAATTAGATTTTTATGATGTTGATTTTTCTAAGAGAAAAGTGTTAAAAATTTCATTGACATTTTTGAGATCAGGTTTATTGGTGTGCAACAGTGGGAGACATTGTCTGAGCACTGGCGGGTAAATATGGAGATTTCCGACTCTTGGAGGAGCAGGCAGAAGCGTCCAGGAAGGTGGACAGCAGGCTGAGGACCCAGAAAGCAGACTTTGCTTGCTTCTGTCGGGAGACTGCATGAGGCCACCATTCTTTGGCATTCGTGAACACAGGTAAAGGAATCTGCTCTCTCAGAACAGAAATTCTGACACTCTGAGGTCCCTTCCCCCATAGGCTCTAACTCCCTTCAGAATTAAGCCTATAGAGATGACTCAAAAGCACTGAAAAGAAATGAAGATTCTCTACCGACTTCCTTAAGATACTTTTTCATCCCTATGTGTCTTAACCATATACTATTTTTTTAAAACTTTTGTTTATTTATTTGAAAGAGAGAGGGAGCATACAAGCAGGGGGAGCAGCAGAGAGAGAGGGACAAGCAGGCTCCCTACTGATCAGGGAGCCCGATACAGAACTCAATCCCAGGACCCTGGGATCATGACCTGAGCCGAAGGCAGAGGCCTTAACCCACTGAGCCACCCAGGCATCCCTTAGCCATATATTATTATCTTCCTCAGATAATTAGAAGAGTTTTTTTTTAAGTTGCCCTTTTTTTTTAATTGAAGAAAAAATACATAATTACTTGTATGTTGGCTCTAAACATAACCTTCAGGCACTTTGAGAAAGCGAAAAAATAATACCTAATTATCATGTCAAGACAGTTTAATCTTCAATTTTGTTCTTTTTTGGGGTTTGTTTTTTTTTATTTGAAAGAGCGAGAGCGAGAGAGCACCACTGGGTGATGGGCAGAGGGAGAGAGGGAATCCTAAGCAGACTCCCCACGGAGCAGGGAGCCCGATGTGGGGCTCGATCCCAGGACCCTGAGATCATGACCTGAGCAAGAGGCAGCTGCTTAACCGACTGAGCCACCCAGGCGCCCCCAGCTTTGTTCTTTTTTTCACCCACATTCTCTTTCTGCCTTCTGAAATGAGAGTTACTTTAACTGACATTAATAAGAATCCAAACTCAGGGGCGCCTGAGTGGCTCAGTGGGTTAAAGCCTCTGCCTTCGGCTCAGGTCATGATCCGAGGGTCCTGGGATTGAGCGCCGCATCGGGCTCCCTGCTCAGCGGGGAGCCTGCTTCCTCCTCTCTCTCTGCCTGCCTCTTTGTCTACTTGTGATCTCTCTCTGTCAAATAAATAAATAAAATCTTAAAAAAAAAAAAAAGAATCCAAACTCAGTTTATGAAATGTATGTAACTTTTATGCTTGGAATTACCAAATACTCTTGGAAAACAAACCTGTATTTCAAAATAGACTCAAAACTTCTAAAACAAAGCCAAAGCTTTTATTCCAGAAGCTAATCCAGAAAACACTGCCCCATTTAAAATAGTGAAGATCACCATTTCAAAAATGAGTTAATTGTAGGTCAAAACTGACTATGGCTTGTCAGCCTCGAAAGAACAGAATTTGTGTATTGTGTGAATGTGTTTTTGTCTCAATTTTTGCTTTGAGGAGTAATATTTCAAAGAAGAGAGGAATACAAGTTTGTAGGAAAGTTTCGAACATTAGACAAAATAGGTAGGGTAAGAAAATGGAAATTTGGGGAAAGTTTAAGCATATCATATAGTTAACTATGCAATGGCTTCAGAAAGAAATTCATTTTGCATTGTTTGAAGTCTGCAACTCTTGTGCAAAATACCAATTTGCTCATAAAGTGTTCGTGTTTATTATGTTTAGAGACTGAAAGAGAACCTTCAGGAAAATATTCCGTTTATTAATGTGCGGAAGGAAAAGCATCCTTGGAGGAAAACATGATGTGATGAATTTCCTGTCCCCTCATCGTGTGACCCCTGCAGGTCTTCACTGCCATTTTCTCAAAATCTCTTTTCAAAGTTCTATATATACAGTTGGGCAGAGTAAGAGTTTATTGTGATGGCATCACCCCAGAGAACAGTGGCCTCAATATTTGCCTGTTTTATCCACTGATAAAGAAGTAGTACATGAGTGAGAAAAGGGAGCCCTTCCAAACACACACACACACACACACACACACACTACAAAAACAACAAATCCAGTGTTTTAAGGCTGGCTGTGAATTCTTTGACATACTTTTCATTGAGAATCTGCACTGGCCACAGTGATCCATTTGTACCACAGAATGTGGCAGAAATTACATTGTGTAGCTTCCAAGGTTAGATCTGAAAAGGTCATGCAATTTCAACCTCGTTGGCCAGAACACTTGTTCTTAGAAACCCGAGCCACTGTGTAAGAAGCCCAACAACCCCGAAAGCCACCATGTTGCGAGGAAGTCCAAGCCACACGGACCTCTTGTGCCAACGGTCCCATTGGAGCCCAGTCTCTAAGCCAGCCCAGCTCAGGTGAATGGACGCGGGGGTGAACACGCCTCCCCTCCCATAGCCCCAGATGATTTTAGCCCCAGGCAGTTAAGGAATCCCAGCATTAGAGACTTCCCAGCTGAGGCCCTACAGAGCAAGAAGCAGAAAGGATCCATTCCTTCTGCACCATTTTAAAATTCTGTCCAACAGAATCTGTGAGCACAAAAAAATGGATTCATCCATTGCTAAACATGTTTTTTTTAATTTGTATATAGTGATAGATAACTGGCACATCACATAATTTGGATTTATGAGGAGATTGAATCAATATTTGGGGAGATGACATGTTGTAAATATGTGACTCTGAAACTCCATTTTATTTCTGAGGTAGAACCACTTAGAGTTTATATTCTCTGTTTTAATAAAAGGCAAAGTTATTAAGTACCTTTTGCTTTTAGTATAATGGAATTGTGTGGGATCTTTATTCCAAGTTTTTACTTGGAATACTTTGAACTGGACAACATAATTGCTTTAGGGACACTCCTGTTAGGGAATGGCAGGCTGTTTCCCTTGGACTTGAACCCCACTTCTGGCCATCTCTGGTTTCATTTCACTGATAAAATCTCCTCCGCTTGCTCTGGCCTGACTCGGTGACGTATGCTCATTTTGTCACCGTGGCAAGTGTCCAGGGTACTCGGCTCGGCCAGGGTTTTTCTCAGCTACAGACAGGCTCGTAGTCCAGGGCTGGTGGGTTTTGTTTCATAGCCCGTTTGGGTGACAGATTTCAATAGAAATAAGTCTGTTTAGTTTTTAGCACTGCAAAATAGAAAACAAATGTGGGGGGGGAGAGGAAACAGTTTAGGTTTCTGCAGCTTTAATCCTGCTAATTTCCTTTTACTGCATGAACAGTTCAAAGAAATGGGATGACCTATCTATTTTTTACCTCATTATCTCTGAAAAGAAAATGTCGTTTTGTTTGTAAGGCCCCTCGAAGTCCCTTGTTTGGTTCTTGTGTTCCTTTGTGATTTAAAAAATCAAAAAGATTTCTAGCTGTCTTTGTAAATATAGACCCCAAATCATCAAGCTACCTGCTTTTGAGGAAAGTTCTGTGAATTGTCATCATCTAACGTTGATAAATAGAACTTTAATTTTAAACATAAAAAAGGTTTCTAATTTTCCATAATCTTTAGAAAATATGTATTCGTTCTGCATTTTGATTATCTTGTGACTACGGTGCCAGTTATAAATTATGAAATAGTTCATATGTATGTATAAGACTCTGTAAGTGTCGAATTTTGGAACCTGGCGTGCCCAGTAAACATGGAAACAGAGTCTGGAAGTCAGAATAGTTCTCCCAGAATAATCTTGAAGGGAAGGGGGGGGCAGAATTCATCACAAAACAATGATCTCTGGAACACTGGCTTCCCCACTGTTGTGGGGTGAATAGTATGCCCCCCCACCCCAGTTCACACAGTGAAGTGCTCACCCCCAGTACTCAGAAGGTGACCTTGTGTGAAAACAGGGTCACTGCGGATGGAATTAGTCAAGATGGATTTGCGTCGGAGCAGGGTGTGTGCTTGATCCAACATGACAGCTGCGCAATAAGAAGAGGACATTTGGACATTATGACACAGACATACACACAGGGACACGCCACGTGAAGACACACCTGCTGCACCTACAGGACAAGGGACCCCAAAGGCTTCCAATAAGCCAGCAGAAGCAGGAGAGAGGTGTGACAGGGTGTCCGTCGCAGGCTTGGGGGCGACTCCTGCCAACATGTTCATTTTGGAGGTGCCGCCCCCGTAACCGGGGTGCCCTTAAGTGTGCGTTGTTCGAGCCGGTCACCGCGTACCACTTTGTCGTGGCAGCTGTGGAAAGTGAATACACCCGTCATCGGCTGCGTTTGGGTTCAACAGGGACAGTTTTTAAGCGCTCTTTACGTTTTTGACTTGATAGTTCCCAGGAGGGAAGGTGTTCGCACAGCGGCTTTGCAACCAACTCTGGATCCCTCCAGTTATCTGCCCCCGGTCCCCATGTGCGCGGACTGAAGACTCTATGGGACAATTTCAAAAGTCCGCCCCCAGAACTCAGTCGCCTTCACCGGCCTTCGCCACAAACGCCCCAGGCCCGTGTCTCTTCCCCATGGGCTACGTGCTCGCACATGTTTCAGTTTGGGTTCGCATGTCAGCCTGGAATTGTTCTCACATCCCATCACTTGTCCTGTGGACCGATGGGGAGCGCAGAAGCCTGGCCAGCCCTGAAAACACTGAAAGTGAATCCTGGGCACCTTTAGGCCAGGTGCGCCTGGTCAGACATCCATGCGTGGGCCCTGGGAAGCTTCAGGACACACAGAGCCTTCCCAGGGGCCCGTGACCACACTGAAGCCCACCTCCACTCAAAGAGGCACCTCCGCCCGGGGAATGGTAGGAAAGGGGAGGAATTATCTGTTCAAAGAATTCACTCTGCACCGTGATGCCTGCGAAACCCAGGACTCCAAGAAGCAGGCAGGCAGTTTCTCCGACTCAAATGATCTACCAAAGAGAGAAAGTGTGAGGGAGCTGTCCCCGAGCCACACAGCTCTCCAAGAGGAAAGGGCAGATGAGTAATTTGACATTTGGGTTCTGAACCGTTTCTAACCCTGCGCGTAGATACTGAGTGGATGTGCTGACGCGTCGTCACACAAATGAGGGAGGAGCGGCTTTCCCATCCAGGCCTTGAGGACCAAGGAGCACTTTACAAACTAGTGCTCTTAATCCTCTTGCTCAGAAACACTGTGACAGACAGATAAGCAGGTAGCTGGGCTGCAGTGAAGAAAGAACAAGACAGATGGATGGCGAGAAAGATGAACAGGAAGGCGGGTGAGAGGTAAGGGACAGAGACAGACCAGATAAGTAGAGAACTGCCCTAACCACTCGCTTCTTCCTCCCACGTTCTTCTGCCTCTTTGACCAGCTATCAGATGATGCCGTGATGCCCAGCCCGGGAAGGTACTGAAATGATCTCCATGGTCATTCTATGCCATTCCTCCAAGGAAGGTCGGGTAAGTGATGCTGGTCGGTGTCGAGTGCTGTGGGCCACGGCAGACGTTGAGAAATCTCTGGACCTGCAGATGGTTCTGGTGGGAGCTGCAGCCCGGGAAGTAAGATTGAGATGTTGTGTCCTGTGTGCTGGGCCCCGGGCCACGGTGCAATGGCTGAGCCCCTCCGCTGGCCGGCCACCAGGCCTTTGGTGACAATACCCATTTTTCAAGTGACATTAAAGGTACCAATCTAAAAGTGTTTAGTACAACACCCAGCATGATGGTGGCTCTGAGAAGGTGGTCAGACAACATCAGCATCACCAGAGCCGTTGCTCACTCCCTCCTTCATTCATTCATTCACTCATTCATTCATCCACTTATGTAACCCTCCCGTGTCCCCTGAGTGCCCGGTTCTGACCAGGAGGTGCATCAATGAACAGAACCAACATGTTTCTGTCGTCATGAAGCTTAGATTATAAGAGGGGCAAATCTTCAAGTACCCCTATCGGTTTGAAAAGGGCTCCAGAGAAGAAAATTGGGAAAGAAATGGGCTCAGAACCCAGAGTTAAGGATATATGATTTCTGCATCAAATTCCAGAGAATATTGACTCCTTTTAATGTTTTCACCATCAATTTCTGCCTGGTTATCTTCAGTGACGATAGACTTTTCCGTGGGGTAAAGTGTTCTGGACAGGATTCCCACTGAGGCTTCTGGTTCACCCTTCCTTTCATTCTTTGTATACAGAAAGTGTCTAACCCATGTTGCTGCTTCCCTGCAGAACGTTCTCCTGTGGTTAATGATTTGCCTGCATAACCCTCTTTCCATGGAGCCCCATTTGCCTGGCTTGGCCATTGAGGGCAGGGTCTCTGGAAGTGACCTGAATTCCACAGAGATTGTCTGCCTCCCACCAGATGTCCTGGTAAGAACACTCTTCCCTCCCCGCTTTGGCTCTCGAGCACCACAGGAGCTGAGACCTCTCATGAGAGGGTATGTGAGCAAGGCAATACCTGTCCAACAGCTAGCCATGACGGGAGAGCTCATCCCTTTCCGTGGAAGTTACGGGACAAGTCATAAAATTGTTCAAGTCCCCTCGGGTTGGATTAGGAGAAGCAAGTCTGCATCCTAACCCAACAGGTCGTGCTTCCAACCATTTTTCCTCTCTCCCTTTCTTTGTTGAGAGATGGCACAGAATAATTGCACTATCTTCAGGTTAGGGGGACTTCTGAGCCCCAACGGGGTGTCCTCAGAAGGAAACTGTTCTGCTGAGCCCCTGTCAGTTTCTGCCAGCATCTTTGGAAATTCAGCATCAAGAGCGAACAGGAAAACACCTAGATGCTTGCAAATAGGCTCACGTGAGAAGCTTGAGAGAGAACAGGCAACAGGAACTGTAGTCCCTTTAACAGTAATGGAGACACATCTAAGAATGGCGCTCGGTCACACCTGGAGCCCACCCAGAGCCCATCGTTTCTGCCTGCCCCCCCCCCAATCAGTAAAGGCATCTAGCGGTTGTAATCAGTACGCCAACCTCACAAACAAGGAGAAAAGCCCGAGATCCTCCTTGCACATGCCAAGTACTGTGGTTGCTCAAAAAATACACGTTCAATGTCAATTGTATTTACCCCCTACCAGGCTGTAACATCCAGGTATGCAGAGGGTGACGGAGAAACACAGCTTTGGCTCCACTGGAGCTGGGGACGGTGAGGTGGGGTGGGGGGACCACCTACGGGCCAGTGAGAACTACTGTCCGCATGTATGACCCCGCTCGCTGCTCTGGGGGAAAACGCGCACCCAGGAAGTCCCCCCATTTCCTGAACTTACAACTCAAAATCCGTGTAAGTGCCTCATTTGTCTGGGGCTGTCAAGGAATAAAGTATTACTTATTTTGGAATTTTCCCAATTATGGAAGCCTACCCGTTTAAACAACAAAACTTTTAGATTGTGCTCATTTTAGTAAATCTTCACCCATTTTAGTAAATCTTCACCCCCTCATTTAAACAGTTATGCTGGAACTCACTTAACTCTTTTTATTTATTTTTATTTTTCCTGATTTTATTGAAACACAATTGACATATAAGAATGTATTAGTTTGAGGTGTATGGCACCATGGTTTGAAATGCATATATGTTGCAATATGATTACATAAGTTTATTAACACTCTTTAAAGTCACCCTGTTAGTTAGTGCTTTCTGTTTTGCAGAATAGTTTTACAATGATCAGTGGTTTGTGACTCCCTTCCCTACCTCCTATTAGTCAGGGTCTTCCAGAAAAATAAAGTGTATAATATATATCTAACATACATATTAATATATAACATCCTATTGATTCTATCTATCTATCTATCTATCATCTATCTATCATCCAATATCGGGTTGATATGGCTGTGAGTTAAGCCTGTTTCTTAAGGCTGGCCCCACGCTGGATTCTTGTAACCACCATGATTTCACTTTGCTAAAAGAGGAATGCAGGTGACAGGCCTGGCCTGAGAAAGGATGAATACATAGAGATAGAGAAGATACAGAGAGGATGTATAGAATGTATCAGGCTGGCTTCCCTAGTGCTGAATCGTTTCCAGAGGATGTCTATGGCTTCTCTGATTCTGCCTTTTATCTCTGTAATAGATGGTTCTCAGAGGCTTACCGGTTCTCCCTGCACCTGCCTTAAGGCAGACTGAGCAGTGCCAAAAACAAATATGGTTCTAAAGCATTGGTGAACATTCAGATTTGGTTGACATTTTCTTACGAAAACAGAGCAGAAAGTTAGATCGTACCCCCTAAGACATCACTAGCTAAAATCCCTTTTAAATGTTTCTGTTCTAATGGCTACGTTGCCCATCCTCTCTCAGGGATGACCATCAAGCACTAGCCTCTCTCAGATGCCCTTGGCAAGGATCAGAGCAGTACCTTATCATCTCTGCACTCTCAACACTTAACATCCTGTACGTCCAAAATATGTTTGTTGAATGAATACACGAGGAACAGTTGAATGCCGACTAAACCTGGCATGTTGGCGTCCTGCACAGGGTGTCTCCTGAGTTACTGGACTCTGAGTGGGTCATTATCCTTCATGTCGGGTCACGACGGTGAGAATTTAGTGTGTTGGATTAAAAGAAAGTTTTACATCATGTTTAACTGGATTGAGGTCTGCACGAAGACACTGGTTTTCAGGATATTCTGTTCAATCTCTTCCCTGATGGATGATTCAGCTGTTTATCTTCAACAAGACCAGTTCATATTTGAATCCCACAGTTGTCCTGCTTTGAAGTCTCCTACTTTGAAAGACTTTGTAAGACATATGGGAGTCCAGGATGGGAAAGGGGGACGGACAGCATCTCACGGTCCTTTTTAGTTTTCTGATACTGTTCATAAGCTGCGAACCTCACTGCTGAGAAATCAGAAATGCTATAAGTAGATAAGCTTCCACAATTTTGAGACCATGATGGACAAAGCGGTCATCTTTGTTCATAGTTTTAGTTTCATATCCTACAGTAAAGCTCAGAAGTAGTGAAATCGGGCTTCAATGCCTAGGGGAAGGCTAAACCTAATATTGCCCATCACCACCCAATGAAAAAAAAAAGAAGAAATATCAGTACTGCTGTGCTATTTCTTTGCTGACTCTTGCAGAATCTGTCGTAACTTAATTTCTTAATGCACGCATACAGCTGTCTCCAAGCTCCGGGCACGGTCCCAAGCCACAGCTGCCATGGCCCTCCACAGAGAAGCCTAAAGGAACAGATGCATTTCGTGTTTGGGTCCTTCTCTCACCCCAAGGGAAGCACCGGGAAAGGCATGATCATGGTTTGCTGAAGAGCCCCACTAGTGATCACTACCTTTGTAAGGCATCCACTGCTCGTTGAGAAAGGTGAGGCAGAGTCCGATGTTAAGTTAACCCAAGTGCTGGTACCTTTCCTGGGCTTGTTATTTACATGCAGAGATGATCCTAGGAAAATGAGAGGAGAGACACGTTAGCCTCAACGCCAGATTTTTTAAAAATATTTTATTTTTTCATTTGAGAGAAAGAGTGAGAGAGAGCATGAGAGGGGAGAAGGTCAGAGGGAAAAGTGGACTCCCCATGGAGTTGGAAGCCTGATGTGGGACTCGATCCCGGGACTCTGGGATCATGACCTGAGCTGAAGGCAGTCGATTAACCAACTGAGCCACCCAGGCACCCCTCGATGCCAGATTTTTAACTTGTATTCATCCCTTGACCATGGAAATCACTTCCTAGGATAAAAAATTGAAAAACATATTCTTTGTTTGGAGCCATTTCTGCCCTTAATTCCATGATGGCAAATCTTTTCTCTTTAGAGAACCCTATCGTCAGAGGAAACCCAGGTCATCCCAGGCAAGTCAGGTGTCTCTGCCTTTTCAGTTTATAAGTTGGTGCAGGGAATAAACAGGGAGCATTGGTTGGCACTGCCAGTTTGCTCAGGCGTATCTTACTTGCAGAGGGTAACAAATTGGCTGTGCTTTAAGTGAGTAGTGAAGAGCTATTGATGGTTTGCTGAGTTTAAATCAGAAGACGCTTTATTGGAAAAGGGGGGTGCCACAGCAGGTTTTGGCCCTCGGTTAAGCAGCAGACAGAGGATCTGCTCAGATCCCGAAGCTGGTCCTCAAAAGAAGGGAGTCACTGACCTGGATGGCCTTTACTTGTGAGCACTCGGGGTGCAGGAGCTCCAGCCCACGAAGTCTTAAAGGTCCCTGAGAGAGCCGAGTGAGTAGGGAGAATAGAACTACATTGTCTGTTGTCTCCAGGAGGCAAGAATAACAGAGTATGTAAAGAAAACTCACTGATTCTTTTCCCTCTACATTCAGAATACTTCTGTGCTCCAATGAGTGAATTTTTCCACAAGCAATTCTCTAGGTCTTGGTGGACACTCACTGTGTATCCTACAATTCATTTGAATTCCTGACACTATGCATGTGGGATTGGCTAAGAGACCCCACGGGTTAAGGGTTCAGGCCCTCCAGACTGCACCCCACCTCCTTTCAGACACCGATGCAAGTCCAGGTTGCCACCTCTGGCTTTTACTCTACTGGCCCCCTTCCTCAGATTTGATAATTTGCTACAATGGCTCACAGAACTCAGGAAAACAGTTTTCATACTAGGTGATGGGTTTATTAAAGAAAGGTAAGACTCAGGAAGAGGTAGACAGAAGAGATGAACAAGGCAAGGCATGGGGTAGGGGTGAAGCTTCCATGCCCTCTCCAGTGCGCCGCCATTCCGGCATGGCCATGTCTTCACCGATGCAGAAGCTCTGCACCCTTTCATTTAAGAGTTTTATGGAGGCTTCCTTACATGTGCCTGGTTGATTAAATCATTGACCATCGGTGCACAAGTCAATCTCCAGCCCCTCTCTCCTTCCTGGAGGTAGTGGGGTGGGGCAGAAATTGCCAACCCTCTAATCATATGGCCGGATCCTCTGGCAACCAGCTCCCTGATCCTTGGGGCTTTCCAAAATTCTCCCCCTAGAAGAAACGATGGTATGGTCAAAGGGGTTTGTTATAAAAAACAAAAGATGCTTCTACCATCTTTACTGCTGTTATCAGTTAGGAAATCCCAAGGGTTTTAAGAGCTCTCTGCCAAGAATGAATACCAAGACCAAATACATGTTTCTTGTTGTATTAATTGCTATAAGGAAGTAAGAATATCTTTTCTTTTTATTTTCTTTAATTTTAAGGTAAGTCAGTATCAGTTCAAAGAATGTACTGTGAGAATTTAAGTGAAATCTTGAAGTTCTATTTCTGGTCTGTTGGGACTTGACACATCTCACTGAGGGCTCACTCTTCTGGCTGGTACATCTGGGAAGTGGGTGTCATTCTCTAGGATCCTGGAAGGCCTGAGGTTCTGAAAGTCCCTAAAGACCTGGGCAGCCACACTATGAGCCAGAGAATGGAGGCATGGGGGAGAGAGGGATACAGGCTAACTCTTGAGTGATCTAGTGGGATCTGACAATTCTGGAACATTATTTTAGGGTCATGTAGAAAGATGTATGCTTTTCGTATATGGGTTTTGGCTTTTCTTCCTGGAAGAAAAATTTCTAAGACGTAACCATCTAAAAAGGAAGTGATTATCATTGACATCTCAGACATTCCAAGAATACTTCTAAAGAAGAGAGTTTTTTTGCTCTTTTGGTGTACATTGCCACTCTCCCTAAAGTAAGACACATGTTACCCTACTGCTAAGGCAAATTGGTGAAAAACCCATCCCTTCTCTCTCCAGGGAAAGAGAGGAGTCAAATGTAACAGTGGGGGTGACCCAAATGTAGGGGAGTTGTACTAGCTCTGGCCCTCACTGACCACTCAGTTCTTTTTATAGAAAGAAAAAAAATGAAAGAGAAAGCCCACAGCAGTGCAGTATAGCAATCCTCCAGGGGTCCGGAATGGCCAAAAGAGTTTTTGTTGTTTATATGAATCCCATGGGCTAATTCTTGGAGCATGATGTGAAGAATTCTGAGGCACACAGTAGTGCTCAGTAAGGACTTGGTGATTGTTGAACAAACATCTGTGTTGGGTACAGGGGAAGGGAGAGGCACCACAAGTACCGTAGGGTTGTCTAGTTGCTGCAAGGGAATTGTAGGAAAAACATCTTAAAGAGGAGGAAGCTAGGAATGATGGCTAAGATTGAAGTATATGGTATCATAGTTGCCTGTTTCTGAAGAGGAAGGATGTGACCTGTCTTGGGTAAGCCAAACTTTCTGGTCTTTCTTGTTCTCAAAACAGAGATGGGTGTTAATGCTGATGCATTATTCTCCCCAGATGAAGTCTCCCCAGACCTCAGACTTCAGGACACCCGAGAAGTCTGCTAAAGAATGTCCTGAGCAGAACACGGGTTTATCCAAGGGACACGCAAAAGCAGTCCCCCAAAGAGAGAGACGTTGGTAATGGTGGGAAAGGGCTTAGCTTCCTCATGAAGGAAGGAAACTTTGACTGGACCATGAGATAAACTTTTAAATCTTTCATTGGTTGGAACAGATAATTACACGAAAACATAACAGTTCAGGAAAAGAAGCCATTTCACTTCAACAGACATTCCCTACAGTCAGTGCAGTTTTATTCATAATAGTGAAGCAGGAAATTCGTCCCAATGGCCATCTGCAGAAAAAGGAATAAACAAACCAATAGTATGTACATACACCAGTACACTAACTCCTTAGCACTAAAAAGAAATGAGTTATCGGCGCAGGCAACATCGGGGTGTATCTCAGAGACACTGTGCTTCATGATGGAAACCAGACATAGCAGAGTGTGTTTACATGAAGTTCAAGATGGGCAAAATTCATCCATGAGGAATCAGAGTAATAGTTGCTGTTGCCCAAGGATGGCCATTGACTGAAAGGGCCATGAAGGAGCTTTCTCGGGTTGTTGCTGTCTGTAGTGATGGGGAAACTGGGCACACAAGGGCCACATTTGTCAAAACTCATGCAAATGTATACTGAAGGGCTGGGCTTTTTATAGTCTGTAATTATGCCAGAAAAAAAAATTCTTAATCTACATCCCTAAAACTGTGTTACCTAGTCCTAGTGTTTCTAGTATTTCACTTGGAATATATATATATATTTCTTCCTGACTGTAGCTGAATGTTGATAATTTCATCCTGTAATGTGGGCCTTGGAGAGCCAGAGACAGGTGTGTACTGGTCAAGGTCTCTGAACTGAAACGAGCCCCTATGACCCACTCGTGTTTTCACACAAGGATGGGGGAAGAATGGTGGAGAGAAATAGTCACATTCATGTGACCCTACAGAGCCCTTGGATAAACAGTGCCAGATGAGGCAAGACAAGTGGGGTCAATAATCCAATAGCTTTATTTATTTTTTCCAACAAGTGGTGACCACTCCTGATAAGAATTATTCCAACTCTATCCTTTACATCCGGGAATAAAGTGCATCAGCTATACTCATAAGCAAACGAAATCCGTCTCTAGGACATGATGACTATTGGCTAACGTTTATTTCCTGGTTACTCTGAGCCAAGTGCTGGCCAAATATTAATCATCTAATCCTGGCAACTCTATGAGACAGACAATATTACTAATCTCTTTTCTTCAGAGAACAGAAAGGTTAAATAACTTGCCTAAGTTCACACAGCTGGCTAGAGGCAAGACTGGATCAAGGCATTCACTGGAATGAGGACTAGGAGATGCACGGGGAGTAGGCAGGGAAGGGGAAAGAAAAGAAGTAAAGACTTTGCAGGAGCAGGGAGCTAATTCAAAGGGACATTGGGTACCGGCAAGTGACCCTCATTTACAGGTAATAAAACTGAGGCCTGGAAAGGCTACGTGATTACCCAAAGTCACTCATCTAATTAGGGGCAAAGCTAATTAGGGGCAAAGACAAGAAGCCACATTTTTTAAATCCCATCTCAGGGCTTTTCTACTACATCAAAAAAAAAAAAATTAATTGAATTTTTTTCACATCATGTCCAATTTTGAAATCTACCCCCCGGGGGGTTGTTGGTTAGATATTCATAGTATTATAAAATTCAAGTATTAGGAACGGCCCAGAGAGGTCCTACGGCTCTTGGCTCCAAAAGCAAGCAGCATTGCATTAAACCATCTTACCCCGATGAGAATCTTTCCAGGTTTTTAAAGGCTTCCAGATGTATCTCAACTGGATTTCTTCATTTATTTACCAGAGCAAAAGAGCAGAATTTGGAAAATAGCCTGATATGCATAAGCCATTAATGGCTTCCCAGGAGATAGACGAGCCCAAACCCTGAACGTCTAAAGCATTTTAATTCAGGATGCAGTGCAGTGAAGCCCTAGGGATTATTTTCATCAGAGTCGACTCTATGAATATGAATTATTTTTCATGCCAGCCTTTTCTAACAGAGGAGGAAGTCTTACACAAGATTTAACATGGGAACAAGCGGCAGAATTTAGGGAAATAAAAAAAAAAAGGCCCTGGAAAATTTTCACCTTGCCCCCAAAACTTCAAGAAGCATTTCACAGCTTCCCCCATCTTCTTTCCTTTATTTCCAAAACCTCATTAAAAAAAAAAAAAAAAAAAGCTCAGTCCACAATCTGTTGTCCTTTGAGAGTCCCTCCAAATTAAGTCCCAGATGAGTGATCACTCTTGAGTCTCCAACAGGTCGCATTCCACAGCTGCGTTGGCCACGATGAAAAGACGCTTGTCGAAGCTGAGACATCCAAGAGTCCAGCGGGTGGAGGAGTAATTGTCCTGCATTGTCCAGAAACCACACTTGGGACGGTCCCCACCCTCGCGGAAACACAGCCCATGTCATTGCAGAGTTAAAACATCCTAAGAAGAAACACTTTCCTCTCATGCAGGGACTCAGCATATGATTAAAAAGCCTTGACAAATAAAAGCAGAGTCCTGATGCTTCTGGAGGGATATATGGCTGTAGGAACATTGCTCTCTAAAGCCAGATACCAGACCAGCTTTGAATAGGAATGTTCCAGCCCCTTGGATTTGCTTCATCAAGGAGCCATCTTCCCCTGCTTGGCAAGAACGTTCAGCACTAGAAATGATGCACAAGGAATTCTGAGAGAGAAACCTTGCCTGCCTATCAGATCAGGAAAATTACTTCTAGCAGCAACATAGTGAGAGATCGCCCTCACATTCACTTTGGATCAATCTCTACGTGCCTCTTCCCAAGCTCAGAGGGCTTGTCCATAGTGTGTAGAAGGCAGGAAACACTTCCATGAAGGAGTTCGCTGCGGAGTTTCCAGGTTCCAGGTGATGGGCTGTCTGTACCTGCCAGTGGTCCCTGAGCATGGCTTAAGCAGACCAAGGGCAGGGTCAAGAGAGTTACCGAGCACAGGGCTCAGGTAAACTCCAGTGTCTCAGTCTGCCCTCTCCTTTCAGATCTACCTGAGTAAACCGTTTTTACTGTTTATTTCTGCATTCTCTCAGTTCCGGGAATAACCTCCTGGTCGTTCTTCAGGCAGAGACTACAGAAGACCACTAGTATTTGCTTCATTTCTGATATTCCAGCTGTAAAACCTCAGATGAAAGATATATTTGAAAGCGTTTATTAAAACCTATGATGGGACTCCTGCTTTTGAGTAGGATGGAGATCCTCACAGCAGACCCGTCCTTCCACTAAGAACAACTAGGTAAGCCAGATGACATCCAAAGCCACCTGCATTTACAGGCACTGGAGAGCTGCTCAAGGCTCTCCGTGGAAGCCTGAAGGAAGGGAGGCAGTCCAGAAGAGGCTTACCCAAATGAAAGGTAATGGTGAAATTGAGAGCCCCTTTAAGAGGCGGAGGGAAGTAAGAATGCTCGTTCTGAGCGCTTGTCTCCAGCCCTTATTCTGGAAGTCCAAACCAGTGTGATAATGCAAGAAAACACAGAGGAGGTAGAATCATTGGAAAGGAAGGAATAAAACTGTCATTAGACGTGGATGAATTGATTCTATATGGAGAAAATCCAAAAGGATTTACAATCAAATTTAATAGACCTTGCTCACACAGTCTCTGGGTTTCAGGTCAGTGTAGAAAACCAACTCTATCTGTATGAACCTGCGGCAAAAGAAAATGAAATCCTACAGTCACACATTTGCAGTAGTGTCAAGACATAGCAAATACTTAAGAATAAATCTTTTAAAAATATATGAGATTCAGGGGTACCTGGGTGGCTCAGGTGTCTGCCTTTGGCTCAGGTCACGATCTCAGGGTCCTGGGATCCAGCCACGCATCAGGCTCCCTGCTCAGCAGTGACTCTGCTTCTCTCTCTTCCTCTCCCTCTGTGATCTCTCTCATTCTCGCTCTCTCTCGAATAAATAAAATCTTTTTAAGAAATGTGAGATTCATATGCTGAAACTACAAAGCATTTTTTCTGAGAGTAAGGGGAAGGACCTAAGACATTCATAAATTGGAAGGTGCACATTATAAAAAGGTAACTCTCCCTAAACGCATCTGTAGTCTTTGCTGTGCCAGGAGACTGCGTATAGGTCTGTTTGTAAATTGATTAGCTGAATCTAAAATGTATATGCAAATGCAAAGGGCCAACAGTAGCTGGGGAAAGCCTGAGAAGAAGATAAGGAGGTCAGGGAATGATGCTTCATAGACCTTTGAGCTAAGCTTTGGGGGAAGGAGGTAAAAAGTGGAATTCTGTTAGAGACTGGGACCACATCTACTGTGGTAGGATAATCTCGAGGCCTATAACAATGTTTGTGTGATGCACAGCCAGTGCTCAATAAATATGTGGAGTGTATGTATGTATGAATGAGCAGACAGATGGAGAGGTGACGGGTGGGTGCCGGAGACAAGAGTGTTTCAGGTTAAAAGGACAGTAGAGAGATCATGTAATAGTTGTCTTTCTCCAGTTGACTTATTTCGCTAAGCATAATACGCTCTAGTTCCATCCATGTCATCGCAAATGGTAAGATTTCATTTCTTTTTATGGCTGCATAGTATGCCATTGTATATATACACCACATCTTCTTTATCCATTCATCTGTTGATGGACATCTAGGATCTCCCTGATATGAGGAAGTGGAGATGCAACGGGGGTGGGGGTCAAGGTGGTAGGAAAAGAAAAAATGAAACAAGATGGGATCAGGAGGGAGACAAACCAAAAGAGACTCTTAATGTCATAAAACAAACTAAGGGGGGTGGGGGGGGAGAGGGGTTGGGAGAGGGTGGTGGGATTACATTATATGTTTAAATTAAAAAAGCTTAAATAAAAAAAAAAAAAGGACAGTAGAAGCCAAGTAAACATGAAAGTCTATTACAGCTAGTAGTCTACTTAAGCTTTCTAAAGAATATTTTATTTATTTATTTGAGACAGAGCACAAACAGGGGGAGAAGCAAAGTGTGAGGGAGAAGGAGGCTCTCCACTGGGCGGGGAGCCGAATCCAGGACTCGATCCCAAGACTCTGGGATCATGACCTGAGCTGAAGGCAGATGCTTAACCAACTGAGCCACCCAGGCACCCCAAATTGGTCTTAATCTTGTGTGCAGGATATCAGGAATGGAAGCTGAAGACAGGACTTCATTGTGTCTGAATGCTAGGCTTAAAGGGTTTGGACCTTCATCTTTACGCATCTGACAGTTTAGAAGGATGTCTAGAAGTTGAAAGTTTGGAAGACGAATCTGAGCGGTGACAGGGGAGCAGGGGAAGCCTGCCATCCCTGCCTTGAAGTACATCTTCTTTGCTCTCTATGTTGAGCTCTGCTAATAAAAGGGGAACTCTCTGCTCAGGTTACTATTCATATATTTAATATAGAAGCATCCCGGATGCTTAAACTGATAGGCACTCAATTAAAAAATCTTACTGCTCTCAATCAGAGCCTTGAGTATGCCAAAAGCAAGGAATGGCCCTATTAAGAATGCAATGGCATTTCCTTTCTGATTGTCATTCCAAAAACCATTATGAAAACAACCAGTACTTCTCCTCTGGAGAGCCCTGTGTCCTGCCCCAGTGATTTTTCTTTTAGGAGCAGAGGTCAATGCACGCCGCTGGTCTATCCACGTGAGATGGGGTTCAGCTGCATTTACAGAGAAACTAAAAGTTAGAGCATTCTACATACACAAAAGTTTATTTACACATCAAAGAGAGCGGGCCATGATGATTGTGGTGGTTTCCTGCTAGCATCTGTTAAGCACCCTGTCTCCCATTAAATAATCCTCTGATGAAGAAGTTGCACTCACGTGTCCTGGCCTGAAGGAGGTCCCATGATGCCTGGTTGTGGCAGAAGCTGGGATGTAAGGTGCATTGATGCCCCAAGTAAAAATAGGGCTTTGCTACTGAGGAAGGATATTGGTGGATATTGGATGGACACCCCATAGTCCTTGCTTCATGGCCCATTCTTCCATTCTAAAAAAGAGCAATCTCATTAAAAAGTGGAAACATTCAGATTTTCCTCTCTGAGAATTTGTGTGGCTGTTAGCTTTAGAGTTCTCCGAGGGAGACTTGCCCAGGGAACGGGAGGCTCTTGTTTCTGGAGCTGGTTGAAAACCTGCTGGCATTTCCTGGAAAGAACGAAACAATGATTCTGCAGAAGAACAGGAAGACACAGCCTCGTGCAAGTGGGGAGGAATGGGAGCAGGAGCAGCCATCCTATCGCTGGAGGAAGGGGATGGTGTGACAGATGCACGGGAAGGGAGAGGTGGGGCAGCTCACTACCGCTCAGGGGAGAGAAATCCCAAATGCAGTTTGAACTGAGGGATTAAACACCTCTCTACTCTGACATCAAACGGTTATTAAGTCTTGGAAAAGCTCTCACGCTATCTATGAGGCTGGCTTCTTTTTGGTTTTGCTTCATGGTTATGATTGACACACGGTGAAAACATAGACTTTGTCTTGGGACGGTGGGCTTGAGGGTTTCCAGGACAACCACCACACCCCAAACCAAAAAATCAAAAATTGCATCAAGGAGGAATTTGCTCGAATATTAGAACACATGTTAAAGCTTGATTATTTCAAGGAGCGTCATCCTGGCTTAAGCCAATAGCTCAATGGTACAGAGCAGACAGCAGTGAAGCAGAATTTAATATTTGAATGGGATGAGCTTACGAGACAGGAGACTCAGATGTCGCTCTCTTAAAGAAGCCCCCCAGAACACCCAAAGTTGAGTCCTCCAATTATCCTCTATTGACCTTACTCTTCAATATCACAGCCCAAATTACAGTTCACAAATATGTATTTATTTACTTAATATTTATCTCCCCTGCCAAGCTATAAACTCCTAAAAGACAGATTTTTTTTAAGTCTTAATTTTTGTTACTATGCAATCAGAGCCCAGCACAGCGCTTTGCACATAGTAGGTCTTCAATAAACATTTGTAAAATAACTGAGTTAAGAAATTATTTACCAAGCATGCCCGATAAGATTAGAGGTTCGAAAAAACTTAGATTTCTCAACTTCCATCACACTAGACACACCAAAATAAATTTTAGATGCATTAAATGTGCATTAGAAATAATGGAATGAGTAGTTTTAAATGAAGCTGTAGTTAACAAAAACATATGGGCAAGACTATGGAAAATCAGAGCTGATAGAAACAATGCCAAAGACAAACGAACATAGTTAATTCTCCAAAACACGTAGCCTGGGCAGGTAAAATCACTTCATAATGAAAATTCAAGTGCTAATGGTAAATTGAGGGAAATATTTCTAACAAATATGATAGGGAAAGCTAGTGTCTTTAAAACGTGAAAATTCTTTTGATGGCTGCATAGTATTCCATTGTATATATATACCACATCTTCTTTATCTATTCATCTGTTGATGGACATCTAGGTTCTTTCCATAACTTGGCTATTGTGGACATTGCTGCTATAAACATTTGGGTACACGTGCCCCTTTGGATCACTACGTTTGTATCTTTAGGGTAAATACCCAGTAGTGCAATTGCTAGAGCATATTATGCTTAGCGAAATAAGTCAACTGGAGAAAGACAACTATCACATGATCTCCCTGATATGAGGAAGTGGAGATGCCATGGGGGTGGGGGTTAAGGTGGTAGGAAAAGAAAAAATGAAACAAGATGGGATCGGGAGGGAGACAAACCAAAAGAGACTCTTAATGTCATAAAACAAACTGAGGGGGGGGGTGGGGAGAGAGGGGTTGGGAGAGGGTGGTGGGGTTACATTATATGTTTAAATAAAAAAGCTTAAATAAAAATAAAAAAAAGAAAAAAACCGTGAAAATTCAAAAAAATGAAAAATTAAAAGATGTGAAAATTCTTTTCAAACCAATAGAAAAAGAACTAATACTCCTCGACATAAAATGAACAAAGTACATGAATATACAGTTCATAAACAATACAAATGACTCAAAATTATGATAAAATAGTAGTCCAGTTAAATTTGCTTTTAAAAATCAAATCAGAAAATATCTAAATAACTGTAATACCCAACACTATTGAACTTGTGGCTTGGAAGAATAATTAACAGAGCTTTTCTGGAAAGAAATTAAAAGCCCATATAAAGAGTCTTTATAACATTTTTACCGTTTGACTCAGAATTATGACATTTAAAGACCTTTACTAAATATATGATATTTTCACAGGTCATGAAATTGAAGAGTACAAGGATATAATAACTACAAACCCCAAACATCTCTTTGATTTTTCTATGACTAAATATCTATCTCAAGTTCCTATACCTCCTGAAGTCGGAAAACACAATCCAATTTCCGTTAAAACCTGTCACTTCTGCTTTTCAGGCATTTTGGACTGAAACTCATTGACCCTAGAGCCACCCCTGCTCCATTCCCCTGGCGACACATTTCACATGGGAGGGGATGGGAGAAGTATGATGCACCTGACTTTGGGGGAAGGTTGCTTGGCCATGGTCCTGGATCTTCAAGGCCATCCCCTGCTACGTTACCATTGATCTTAATCAGCATCTTCCACTTGAACTTGAGCTGAAATATTCTGAGCAGTCGGGTCTCCGGGTCTTCTCTCCCTCCACAGTGGCATCACCTGAGCTGGTAGAGCACCGTCTCTGGGTCCACAGACAGGCAACACTTCTGCTCTGGCATCTGGCTATCCCATGTGGTGTAGTCCTGCACACCTGTGGCCCAGACCGTCTCAGCAGCTCTGTGTCTCCTTGAGGCAGGGAGAGGTGTGGACGGACTCTTGCCCTTCTGGAATGCCAGGAACCCATGAGGCTGTACTCAGGCCAGTCTGCAAAGGAAGTACTAACTCTAGCTCAGGTTCCATGGGGCACTTGGCTTTTCTCCATTAGCATTCTCAGTTGTAGGGGGTGGGTAGGGCCCGCCCACAGCACGCACACAGACACACCCCATGGAGGAAGTCCCTTTCTCCAAGACACGTCACCAGAACCTGTCTATATCGCTTCTGGGTCATATGCCTCCCTCACTACAAGTCATTTCCCTCACCCTTCGGGGGGCGTTGTCTGGTCCTTATCACCAGGAGCCCTTACCCATCCTTGTGTTAAGGTCCCCCATTTAGTGGTCTAATGAATCCCGTGTCCCCTTTTTCGGAAAATGTTTTAAATGCATAAAATAAAAGCATAAGGTTACAGTAGGCAAAAATTATATTGAAACGTTGTTCTATACACAAACACTAGGCTAAGAACCCTATTCCGGTATTTTATATATAGTGTGAGATCTATGCCTCGATTCTTTCAAGGTTTGACTCTATGAATGCAAAACCAACAACAGAAAGGTTTCTGTCTTAAAAAGGCTGCTCTTGAAAACCAAAACTACAGATGTTCAAAACGAAGGTCCCCGCCATGAGTTTGAAAACTTAGGAAGTAAGACTCTGACTCTGTTTCCTTTTTATGGTTTTGGTCTTCCTTTGTGGAAATGCCTGCTGTTCACATAGAAGAAAGAGACACCAGATACCTTGAAGGACAAGACATCTTTGTTACTCTTTCACTCCTACTCCAGGAAAACAGCAGCGGGCAGGAAACTCAAGTAGCAGAATGCTAATTGCATCATGATTTTAAGTTAATAAAAAATTAGAAAAAATACAGTGAAACAGGGAATGTCCACCTGTAGTAGAGACTTCTATAAATCTCTATAAAAGAAAGTCATGAATTTTCTTATCGCAGAGGAAATATTGATGCTATAAAGTTAAATGAGGGAAAATAAGAGTACACAATTACAGATGTGGTATGATCTAGACAGGGACACACAGAGAGAAATCAAATAGGAACAATGCTAAAAAATAGATTACACCAAAAGCTTACAGGGATTTTCTCAGAATGATGGAAATATAAATCTTCCTTCCTTATGCTTTTCTGAATTTTCCAATTTCATGTTACTTTTTTCTTCAAAATAAATCTATTTTTCTTTTTTTTTTTTTAGCACTGTGAAGTATTTATTTCAGTCTTTTTCTACATACAGTTATGGGGTTTTTATTTATTATTCATTTTTTATTGAGGTCTGACAATAATATTATATTAGTTTCAGGTGTATAACATGATTTCCTATTTGTATGTCCTGTGAAATGATCACCGCACTAAATCTAGTTAACATTCTTTACCATACATAGCCACAAAATTTCTTTCCTTGTGATGAGAAGATGGTTTTTATTTTTACAAACAGTAGCAAAACAAGCCATTTGACATGACACTCTTAGTATATTTTTGTATTTTGCTGTGGTTTTTCCTAACATATTAAAAGCACTCTCATATACTACTAAGGGTTCTATGAAAACGTAATTTTAATGGCTCCACTTTTCTGAATATCATGTGATTCTCACATTTGAAAAAGATATTTTTAAATAAGAAAATTTGCTGGAAAATGGAGTTATTTAACCTTTAAACACTCCCAAGGGTGTTGTATAGCAAGCAGCTATGATTATGGAAAATAACCAACAAAAGTTGATGCAGATTACGATATTAGGAAAAAAATAGCAAAATTTCCCCCCCTAATGTGCTTACCCGCGGAGTTGAACTCTGCTGTCACGTGTCATGGGGCTCCGAATGAAACATCCGGACATCCCATGGAAGGGCTCCCCACCGGTGTTAGTCCCCAGCAGCCTGCTTAATGCTTCTGAGCATTGCAAACCACAAAAATCATATTCTGCTCTTTTTTCTCACCCCTACTCAAAATGTATATATACCACAGTTATTATTACACCACCATGTCATAACAATAACTTGGAAAATTCATATAAGCATCAAATTTACCAGAGGCCGTTTCCAGTATAGGATCTGGTTGTGTTCATCCTAGTCAGTCTGGATCATGGTGTAGGAATACAGGAGTAAAAGGACTGCTAGTTGGAATCTAACAGCATTTTCTTAGGAGTCAGGATTCACGCTAGTGAAAGGTCTCCCAAAACCCTAATTTGGAGAAGCAGGCTGGGGTGCCACATCTTTCCTTCTGTTTGAATAAAAAAACCATTTTTGATTTTTAAAAAGTTCTTCAAAGTTAGAGTGGGTACATTTCATCTCAAGAAGATAGTGTCAGCTCAAATAGAAGTGAATAGTGTTTACAGTTAAAACTGCCATTCCCACCACTTACATTCACCTAAGTACTGTCCAAGAGGTTCATAGAAACAGCCACTCTGAAAGACAATATGGAGGTTCCTCAAGAAGCTAAAAATACCCTACAGCTCAGCGATGGCACCACTAGGTGTCTATCGCAAAGATATAAGTGTAGTGACCCGAAGGAGCACCTGCACCCCAATATTTATAGCAGCAATGTCCACAATAATCAAACCATGGAAAGAGCCGAGATGTCCTTCAACAGATGATTTGAAAAAGAGGAGGTGGTCCCTATACACAGTGGAATATTACTCAGCCACCAGAAAGATAAATGCTCATAATTGACACCGACATGGATGGAACTGGAGGATACTATGCTAAGCGAGATAAGTCAATCAGAGAAAGACAGTTATCATAAGGTTTCACTCATATGAGGAATGGAAGAAACAATGCAAAGGACCACAGGGAAAGGGAGGAAGAAACAGAATGGGAGGAAATCATAGAGGGAGACAAATAATGAGAGATTCTTAATCATAGGAAAGAACCTGAGGGTTGCTGGAGGGGAGGTAGGGAGTGGGGTGGGGTAACTGGGTGATGGGCATTAAGGAGGGCACGTGGTGTGATGGGCACCGGGTGGTATATGCAATTGATGAGTTACTGAACTCTACCCTCTGAAACTAACGATGTTCTACATATTGGCTGATTGAATCTAAATTAAAAGAGAGAGAGAGAGAGAACAAGTTCTCACATATGGGTTCTCAAACCTTTAGGAAGCATGCAGGACAAAGTTTCTGCCCTTCTGCTGAGACACAGGCAGAGGAGATGTTCTGGGCATATTAACCACCATGATTTCAGAGCTCTCCTCATGTGACTTGTGGTTTTATTAAATACGACTTGTGGGGTATGAAGAGAAGGGGTGTCTAATCTCTTGCTGTTTTTCTGGTTTGTGTTCATTTCTACTTGTTCCCATTATTTAGTACTACACAGGCTGTCTGCTAGCTGGGGGCTGGCTCTTCATTTTCCTTTCTCATGCTGGCTGTGGCCATTCCACTATAAGGATTAAGCTTCTCTTCTCCTCTTTTATGAATAGAAATAAATTCTCTGCCACAAAGAACAGGACAATTGTCTTATGCAAGTCTTGCATTTCTTAAATGAAATAACTGTATTGATCATCCCTTTCTGTTTTCTCTATTTCCAATGCTTTGGCATCTGGAGCCTCGCCGACTCTTGGTGGGGGATTGCTCTTCTGAGGGCTGGCTAATTCCTAGATATAGCTAGCTGCTCATCTGGGTCTACATTTTCCCAGTGCAACCCAGCCAGTCCAAAGGCCATACCCTGACCACCTGCTCCATCAGGCTCCCACACTCAGGGCCGCTCATCTCTCTGCTCTAATCACCCCAGAACCGGGAGCCAGACAACAAGGCACAGTCCCTATCTATGCCCAGAACCTGCTGAAATTATTCAAACTAGCCAGTCCTCAGCCTGTTTACCTTGCTTTGCTCATTTCTTTCTGCAGAAACTACATTGAGGGCTTTTGCCCACCTTTTCCCCTCACTCTGTCTGCTTTCTGATTGATCCTGGTATGGCCCCATGAGGCCCTCCCTTGGCTGGCATGCCTCTGTTGGAGGGAACTATATATAACAAACTGTCTTTTCCATGGCAATCATGTCCTGGCCTGTTGGCCTCATCATACCTGAATAAAAATAAAACCTACATTTTACAACATTGCCTATGTAAAGTGTATGGGTTAGGTTCCAGTAAGTAGCAGGTGCCGAATAATGGTGCTTATTATGTTTTTACTCCTAGGGGGTGTGTAAGAGTATTGGTGATGTTTCCCTTCTCCTCTCAAATTCCATATCTTACAAGCTCTATGACTCTGGCTTTTGTGACCATGGTCACCCTAAAAGCAGGAAGGACACAGCCTTCTGGAAACATTGACTCTGCCATCTGATGATGTGCCAAAAGCCATTATCATACTGTAAAGTCTTTGAGAGTTCAAAACCCTGGGATGGGCTATATAGCTCTGAGTCATCTTAATAATAAATTAAGACCTAAAGCAATTTGTTTGGCATCTAATTAAATTGACTATGGACTACATGTTTGTATCCCCTCAAAATTCATATGGTGAAACCCTAATCCCCAATGAGATGGTATTATAACTTTGAGAGATGATTAGATTTAGATGAGGTCATTAGCTTGGGGCCCCCATGATGGGATTCGAGTCCTTAAAACGAGAGGAGGACACTGCCTTCTTTCCACCATGTGAAGACACAGAGAGAAGATAACATCTATGAACCAGAAGGAGATGCTCACCACAACCCCAGCTGTGCTTACACCCTGGTCTTGGACTCTTAGCCTCCAGAACTAAGAGAAATAATTCTCCAAGTCACACAGCCTGTGGTATTCTGTTACAGCAGTCCAAACTGACAAAGAGCATATTTTAGAAAAAGGGGCTGACAGAGAAGAGCCTTTGTGTGAAAGGAGGGTCAGTAGATGAGAAATGGTGTCTAGAGAGTAGCTGGAACTCTGTCAAGACCATACTTCATTGGCTTAGGAGATTTTCCCAGTCACTCAAACCAGTTTATGAGCCCCATCAGCACTGAGAACCGTGGGACAATCTAGTCTTTCAACAATCATTTGGCCCCTGAGCTGTTTCAGGAAATTGGAACAAGGTAGATAGGGTGTCTCCCTTGAAGGGTCAAGAAGGGCAGAGTAAGGGGACTGGGAGTGTGTGTGTGTGTGTGTGTGTGTGTGTGTGTGTGTGTATGTGTTGTGTAATACGGTGTGTGCAGTATGCAGGGGTGGGAATACGTGGGGGTGGGGGATTTGAGGAAGAGCCTCAAACCTAGAGCAGGGAATTAGTAACACTCAATCTCCTGGTTGCTAATCCAGGTGTGGAAACTTCTCAACACCCAACGTGGCGCTCTAACTCACAACCCCGAGATAAAGAGTTGCTCTACTGGCTGAATCAGTCAATACTCCAAGGTGTGGTATCTTCTCTCTGCACCCTAACCCCTCTAGCCTGTTTAGTCATCATTGATCATGTGACCAATCATGACAAGTTTATTCCATAAGGCTCCCAAGATGAAATAATTTAGATGCAGCAAATTTCAGAGATACATAGAAGGTATCTAGTCTGAAGGTTTGCAAACATATTGTTGAAGCTATAGAATCACATGCTTAAAGGTAAAAAGCCTCCAGGAAACCTTAAACAAATAAACCAAAGGCACACCATGGGCAAAGCTCAGAATCTCACCACAGGTCCCCCATCTCCAAGGCAAATCCTGAAGGCCTTCCTCAGAGCACATTTGAAAGGCATGGATGTAGTCTAATCACGTCTGTCTATAAGAAAATTGATATCCAAACAGATCAGATGCCTTTTCCAAGGTCACAAAGAGCATAAGTCAGACTTCTCTACACTTCCTCTCTGCACATTAAGATATACATAAATCTTGGAGGTAGAACCAACAATCTTCCTTGCAAGCAACTCACATACTCAGTTTCGAAAGCCCTGAAATTTTGCACTGCTTAGAGCCTTATGATTTGCAACTTTGTTAATTTTTGGTCATGTACACAAATAAGGAATTTCCCTTTCAGTGTCAGGATTATTCTTTCTTCTCAAAGACTGACCAGTAATGCCCAGGACAGAATTAGGGACATGCAAAGTCATCTTACTGGTATAAAGCTCTGATGTTAGGTTTGCTCTACGTGGCATGAGAATCTTTTTTTTTTTTCCAAAGATTTTATTCATTTATCTGACAGACAGAGATCACAAGCAGGCAGAGAGGCAGGCAGAGAGAGAGGAGGAAGCAGGCTCCCCGTGGAACAGAGAGCCTGATGTGGGGCTCGATCCCAGGACCCTGAGATCATGATCCGAGCCGAAGGCAGTGGCTTAATCCACTGAGCCACCCAGGCACCCCAAGAATCTTAAATCAGAGAACATTCTTTGGAAAATTCCTTTAAAATTTATAAGTGGTTGCAGCCCACAAAAAGTGGAGGAGTTAGATATTTAATCAATAGAGCCATACAAATTGAGTAATTTAGGTACAAAGTGGATGCGAAGAGAAGTGTGCTGGAGGAGGCTTAATTATCTGGTTTAGGAGGCTAGGCTGATTAAATCAACAAAATCATGGTCTATTCTCTCCTTACACAAGAATACAAAGTAAGAGACCTAGGTTCTTTCCACTTTGGAAAATCTATCTGTTCCCAACGGGACCCCTGGAACAAGGACGACCTGACGTGTGTGGCTTCTTTATCGACCAGCATGGAAATTGATTTATTAATTAATTAGGGAAGTTAATCACCACTCTGGCTTCAACTACAATTTTAATGCTATATGTTTCAAGTCTTTACACACATCCCTGCTCCTTCCTCCCTCCGGCTCTGAAATTTTCAGCATTCCGTTGCATTTCTCTATGTAGATGTCCACCTACCATCACTTCAAACTCAACCAGTCTGAAACCAAACACTGTTTCTGATGTCTTGATTCCCCTTTATGGGACTAACATTTTTCCAGTCACTCAAACTAAGAAACCTGGGGTCACCTTTGATTACTCACCACCCCAACTCCTATATTTACTGATTTCCTATGTTCTATAGAGAGGCGTCACATTCATTTTCTCTTTTTAGTGATTAGGGTCAGCACATCAGTTTGGGTTATAACCTCTTACCTGGACCAAAAGTATAGTAGAGTGGAGGAGAGGTGAGTTTCATGGACAGAGACAGTTATATTTGTTCTCTCTAGGTGTAAAGGTTAAAATTCCATACAGAAATGTACCTAAACAATGTCCTCTTTGTCTTTTTACCTCTTCACACACATTTTAGTTAAGTTTCACTGAATTGTGGCTACCATCCGAACTATTTCCTGATCTCCCAGGTCTTCTCTCCGAGTTGTTTCTTTGCAATGCACTTACACAGGGATCCCACGTTTTTCTTCTTTGATGAAGAGTTCTGATGCTTCAAACATCTACTCAGAAGTAGAGACCCATCCCAGCCATCAGGGCTCTTCCAAAGATGACCCTTATCTACTCTCGTAAGTTGCAAAATGTATGAGGCATGTGTCACGTTTGCTAAGACCATGGTCAGAGTCCTCCTTCCTCTTTGCTCATGAAGTCCAAGCCAAATCAGCCCTGTTTTCTGTATCTTTCTCTCCCCGTCATTCCCATTACTGCTTCCATCCCAGTAACTTGAGAACCTGCTGCTTCCCTATAGACTAGAGCTTCCAGATACTCTTTTTGCCTTCTCCACCACCACCCTGGCAACCCACATACATGTTCCTCCCAGATGCTCTTTCTTTCTCCAAAAACAGCTTGATGATATACGGCCTTGCTTGGGGATGAAGGTTCCACATTACCTAGTTCAGGACAAATCTCTTTTCCATTCTTCCACTAATTCCTTCTATGTACTCTGTATTCAACTCGAGTTCCACAATGGATGCCTCACTTCCTGGTTCCACACCTCGAGATTTCTCCCTCTCACCATCCTTTACAGAAATACTGAACTCAATCTTATGAAAATGTCCTTTCTGCATCTCCCCAACCATAGCACCCAGTTCAGAACTCCTGAAGCCCCCTTTCCTTGTTCATTACTCATTTATTCATTGAACACCTCAGTTCCAGCACATGAGTTGGTTTCCTGGGAGAATCTCCAAGTTATCCCTTCCAGATACCAGTCCTTTGCTATCAGGGGCGATATATTAAATATGAGAGCCCTTACCACAGTGTATTTTCTAAGCTAGTCATGATCTCTTCTGATCTTCTGTTCTTTGTATACTTGTCAGAAATATTTCTACTAAATATTCTTACTCTCTGGTGTGGATTGGCCAGGTGACTCTCTCTATCTGGCAGTTACTTGGCATCTCTGACTACACTTACTCTTTGAGATTTTTTTTCCCCTCTAGACAGGCTGCTTTTTATGATTAATTACTTCACACAGTTTGTCATCCATCAATGCTGCATTCTTATGTAAGCATGGAATTAAGTGGATTCTAATATGATCTATGGTGTCAATAACAGCCCCCAAAACCCCAAAAACCAAAAACAAAACAAAAAACAAAAAAACTGCTATCACTCATTTTAGATTCTGAGAAACTTCCAGGGCTCTAGATTAGAGATAGGATTGTTTGTAAATTCACAAGTTTATATCTCTTGGAGCACATTTATAAAAGAAACTGTATAAAGGACTCTAGTTTGGGCTCAAGAGAAGTGCATATTTGAGACACACATCTATTAATATAAATTCACTGACTTATCCCATGATTCCTAATTGATTCAGCCTCCAATGAACTTGGATTCATGGTCTCCCTAAAAAGTATATTAAGTCAAATCTATCTAGAGTCGTCCATATTGTCAGACATCATATAGTTTTTAAAACCTCATGAGTTGGCCCTACTTCAAGGGCATTAGCCCAGAACATGAGTGAGGACACTGGGTAGATAGTGCCAGAGCCCAAGGATAGAAGGTCCTTGTGGAAAATGTGCCTACATTCCAGGTCCGTGTCTCAACTTCCCCAGATTTCTTCAAGTTCATTAAAAAAAAAAAAAAAAAAAAAAGTGATGGTGTTAACAAGTCATCAGCCAACACAATTTCAAACAAATTAAACATATTTCTTAGGGAAGATGAAATTTGAAATATTGTGAGTGTACGTTGTACAGTGAACAGGTGTGGGAGAAGATTTTAATGGTTCTGCGGTTAGGCGGGAGGAGGGAGCCAATGTCAACAGCAGCAGCTTCCGAGAGAAGGCTAGAGCGACGAGCCAAGTGAAAAGGAGAATTGTCAGTTGTACGCCTCAATATTAGAATCCCAAACTGAAAATATTTCCACTGAAATCAATCTGAAATGTGACCAATTAGGGAGTGTGGCATTTAGCCTTTGCTCTATTTTCCTTTTGATATATGATCATCATTGCCCACAGCAGGTGTGAATTTTATTAACTTAATTTGCCATTAGTTCAACAAGTCAGACGTTTCCTCAAAATAAATTCATTTTAAAAGCTGAAAGAAAATGTCAAGCCTTAAAGATGCAAATATGTCGTAGTTTGGCTGCATTCAGCAAATTCCTAGAATCCATCAGCCGAGAAGAGAGTAATTTTATTACTGAAGAGGGGACGGAGAGCATGCAAATTGAAACCAGGATAAAAAATAAAATGTAACAGACTTTACATGGTGGCTTACACCGTCAATAAAAGCCTTTTACCTGTATGACTATGATAGTTTAGTGAGTTAAATATGTAAATATAAATAATGTTTACATGTAATGAAATACCGTTTTTTCTTGATGTGTCATTCCGGCGTGTAAGCTACTCCAGGGATGAACACGGTTTGTTAAACGATGCATGAAGTCAATCTAATGATGTCCTAATACTAACAATTGACACGTGATAACACTTTCCAATTTACAAGATGCATACTTTTTGCATACCTTGCCTGGTTTTATGTGCACGCATGCACACACACATATTCCTAAGTGGTGTAGATACAGTCAGTTTCATTTCAAAGAGAAAGAAATCACAGTCCCAAGTTGTAGAAACGGGGAGAGGCAACTGGAGAAGCCAGGACTGCTCTGGGTACCACACTTTCCTCGCTACCCTGAAGGAGACAGAAAACATGACATTCCAGTGCAGGATGTTGCTGTTTCTCTAGTTTCCCATACTTGGTATCGATTGAGTACAGCGGTTAAGAATTTGGACCCTGGAGTCAGGAAAGCATGGTTTCCACTTTCTGCTGCCACTTCTTATCTGGTTGAACATGGGCAAACGACAGAACCTCTCTCGGTGTCCCCCATCCGGGACGCATCTGGGAAGAAGATTATCAGACAGGTCAAGGGGAATGGTGCATCTAAAGCCTGTAGCAGAGGGTTAGACACACAACGACTAGGAGTTCTCCATCCTTTTGAAATTAGGAGACAATTCAGAGTCAGCGTAGCAGCAGTGGGGACCTGGGTGGTTCCGGCAAATCAAGTGGAACTTTCCATAACATGAATCTGTCGGCGTCCAGAGTGCTGCAGGCTGAAGGCATGTGTAGATTCCCACGAGAGCAACAGGAGAGTGGGAAGCGCCAAGGGCAGCTCTTCCCCTGTGCTCTGCTTTGCTTGGGCTGTGAGAAAACAGCAGGTGCCACTGAGGAAACAAAGATAAACAGGTTGAAGAAAGAAGTGCAAAACGGAGCACTGAAAACAAAACATCGGAGAGAGTCAAGGGCCCATGCAGAAGTCGCTGAACTAAAGACCCCACAAAGGGGGCGACCCCACAAGCCCAAGGAGAGTTTCACATGCACGCCTCTGTGGTATGACCACGTTTCCAGCAGATGCCCTACATGTCCAGCTTAGATTTCAGTAAATTCTCTCATCACATCCAGAGGTGGAAAGACAGGACACCTCCACCATATGGACAGGGAAAACTGCTCCCGTCTCTCCCACCCATGCCTCCACAGGTCCACATAACAAGTAATGTAGTTTGTGCCAAATTTCCCTAATTTTATAGGTAGCATTATCTTATGAGAGTGTATGTGATGGTCTTACTATTGCCATTTAAAAAGGCCTTTCATGCAAACAAACAGGATTGCATTTAAGGAGTGATTAAAATGGAATGGGGTGTGTGTTGCTTGCCTGAGTATAATCTAACTACGCTATTCATTCAGCGAGGATCTAATTACCAGCTCTATAATTACACTACTCAAGAAAATTGTTTTAGTGATGGTTTTATTAAACTAACTTGAGACAATTTTTGCACCAACATGAGCAGAACAAATGGAATTTTAATTTCAAAACAGGAGCAAAGGAAGGTTACCCCGGAGAAGAGACCTCGGTAAGCTGCCCCATGCCTGTGCAGAGCCCAGTGCAGCTCAGGAAGCAACGGGCACACCTGCCAACAGGACAGACTCAGGTAGCCATCAAGCAACATTTACTGACTCAGGTTTTCAAGAAAAGAACTTGCAAGGAAGCTTCTTGGGCTCAAGTTTCCTATTTAAGTGGTTCCACAGTGATTCGTTCTTGCTCATTCTACCAAAAAAACAACTCAAACTGTGGTCCCCAGACCAGCAGCATTGGCATAGCCTGGGAGCTCGTTGGAAATTCAGAATCTCACACTTCCTCGGAATCTGCATTTTGCACAAGCTCTCCAGGTGAACATACACACATTGACAGCGAGGAGGACCTGTATCAGTGGCCAGCTTGTAGTTGCAAATTGAAATTTTAATTCCCTTCTGGTTTTAAATGCAACATATGCTCACTAAAGGAAAAAAAAAAAGAGCACATGCATAATAATATAAGGAAGAAAAATGTACCTGCACTCTCGTCACTCTGAAAGGACACCTCTTAAAAATATTGCTCATTTCTCTTCCAGGGTGTTGTTACACATATTTTTTCTTTTTACACTGTTAAGCTCAGCCTATAAATATATATTATATATAATTATATATAATATATATATTTTTGAGCATCTGGGAGGGTCTTTCCAGATTATATTTTTAAATTTTTTACATTTTTTTATTCTCATGTTATAAATATTTTCTATATTTTAAACCTTAAATTTATAGTCCCTTTTGTTGTTGCAATTTTAAGTAAATTTTTGATGAGAATCTTTGTATTTAAGCTTTTTTATGGTTTCATAAGTCTTAAGGGAGAATTCCTGAGATATGATTATACTTAAGGTTCTTCTTGGGAATCATCTCTCCTAATCATGATAGTCCTTAAAATAAGGTACATTTTTAAAGAAGCATTTGAAATCTTAATTTCCTGGGTCTTTTTTTGGAGGGGTGGAGGGAGACGGTACTGATGGTTTAATTACTGCAGATCCTGACAAAGTCCTTTTTACCGAAGACAATCGATGGTTTGAGCCACGATATTTTCTAGCACTTTCAGCCTTGCAGAACAGAAGATACCTATGTGCTAAATTACCACCGTTAGGTAAAGCCTTGCCATAGACTTCATCTTGTAAATAACCAAACCACAAGTCAACTCCTTCCAGGGTGAGTCTCAGGGGCACTGTGGGGAAGGGCAATCAGCCTCAGAGCCAGACTATGCTGCTTTAAACTCTGCTTCTGTATGAAGGTTGCATGACATCACATAAGTTTTTACTTACCCTTACTGAGGGCAACAATCATCTCATTTATAAAATTGTGCTAATAATGCCTCATTCATTGAGTTAATGATGACATCATGAAAAGATATTAAAGCCCCTAGCGCAGAGCATAGGGTCTGCCGTAGAAATCAGTTTGAACATTCAAAAGGTTATACCTCACTTTCATAATTCACCATGAATTGAAGGCCAGGTGATTTTCATGTACAAATACTTGCAAATAATAGGAGAAATTCCTGACATGTATTACACAAATCCTTATGGACCTATATCCATTGAAATGCCAAGAGTAAATGTATCTGGGTAGTGGGGAAGTGTGTAATTGATGATTATTATAAAATCTGTATTTTCCATTTTTCTAAGATGAGTATGTGTTACTTGTGTAATGAAAACATCATAAAGAAGGCGCCGGGTGGCTCAGTCGTTAAGCATCTGCCTTCGGCTCAAGTCATGATCCCAGGATCCTGGGATCCAGCCTCGCATCAGGCTCCCTGCTCGGCAGGGAGTCTGCTTCTCCCTTTCCCACTGCCCCTGCTTCTGTTCCCTCTCTTACTTCTATCAAATAGATAAATAAAACTTAAAAAATATTTTAAAAAAAAGAAAATATCATAAAGAAAGTATAAGGGTTAATTTTATGTGTCCACTTGCCTGGCCTCAAGGATGCCCTTTTGACCAGTAACACATTATTTTTGAGTGTATTCGGGAGGGTCTTTCCAGATCAGATTAACTTTGGACCGGGCCAACTGAGTCAAGCAGATGGCCTCCCCAAAGTGGGGAGTGCATCATCCCATCCACTGAGAGCCCAGATAGAACAAAAGATAGAGGAAGGGCACATTCCCTTTCCCTCTCTGCTTGAGCTGAGGCATCCATCTTCCGCCCTTGAACTGAACATCAGGACTCCTGGCTCTCATGCTTTCAGACTCGGGTGAGGACTCACATCAGCAGCCTTTGAACTCAGACTCATCTACACCAGCTCTCCTGGTTCTCTAGCTTGCAGACAGGCCCCAAAATCACATGAACCAATTTCTGGAATAAATCTCTTACATCTCTCTATATATCCTATTGGAGAACCCTGACTAATACACAAAACAAGGGATTTAACTTAAATTTTAAAAATAATCCATTATAATGGAAATACAAAGAGAAGCTCTATTAAGTCGTTAATGAATCTTTCCATCGGTTTTTGATCTCTAGCTAATAAGCTGACTACTGAATCAACGGCAAAGAAATTTCAGCTCCACTGAAATGTTTTTGTCCTGTTTGTCTATGCCTAGCCCCCAAGTCAGAGGTTGGGGCAGCAGCAGTCTCCCCCACTAATTCTGAGACATACGTGAGAAGCACCTAAGCCACAAGGGAGACATTCTTAATAAATTATATCTCACAGATGCTTAGAATCGGATGCAAACAGCTTCCCCCACCAACTATGGGTTTTCCACTAACAAATCAGCTTCAAAGGACACAGCACCTGTGCACTGACAACACTTTTCTTCTGGGAATTCTGCATTTAATCTCTCCATGGCTTCCATGACCCCTTAAGACAAAATCCAGCGTCCTTGCCCAGGTACCAGGCTTCTTTAGGAAAGACTAAGCCAGCTCACAGGAATCCCACCTCTGGCACTTAAACGACATTTATTTCATTTAGTGTGACATTCACTGGAGGTGGAGAACACAAAACCAAAATGAAACAGACCTCTGTCGGGGGTGGGGGGATCTGAGCTGCAATCAGTTAACAGGCCTGAATGAAAGAGTAAGCCTTTAACCACTCACTGGGAGAGTATAAGCAAGAGTCGAAACCAAGAAGAGGCACCTGCTCCCTGGTTCTCCACCTCTCCCTTACTGGCCCCCCACCATGGAATGGCTGCCAGTGAAGGGTCAGGTGCGGGCATGGGGATCATCTCACTGAGGAGAAACCCCGAACAGAAGGCTCTCGCAGTTTTGTGGACCCTGAGGCTGGGGGATGGGATGGGGGAAGAGCAGGATCACAGAGGTGCCCAAGGAAGACCTTGACAAAGGCTCCAAATAGACCCTAGAAATGGGGACAGCTGGGCCAGGGATACAAGTCTGCCTGAGAGCATGGCCAGCAGAGGGTCCTCGGTCCCTGCCTGCAACTCCCCCAGGAGACTGAAACACCCAGGGTTGTGCACCCCGATGGTGTGGGAGGAGAAGGCGGCTTTCCCCAGCGAGGCCTGCTGGGGAAAGCTTGCGTCATTGTCTATGGCTGGGCTTGAGGAAGGATCTGGCCTAGGATCTGGCCAGGCGCTGGACTCCTCAACCTCATTTACCAGCCCCAACAGTTAATTCCACTGTACCTAAGTTCCCTCATTCTGCAAATTGCGACTAATCTACATTAACGTCCTAAGTCGTCACAACCATTAAGTAAGTTAATGCCTGTTAAGATCATTCACAGATGTGTATGGAAAGCGCACGACAAAGCGTGGCCTTCAGCAGTGGTCATCTGAGTGGTGTGAGAGTAACCAGTGCCATTTTTCCCTCTGTGGTTCCTTCATCTCTCTCTAGTTTTAATGAATAAATAGAGGTTTGGGACCTGTTTGTGAATTTTTGTTTGTTTCGTTTCTCTCTGTTGGGTCTCTTCTCACCTCTGCCTACCTCCTGGGCTCTGGAATCCTGCTAGCCTGTTTGCTAGAGTTCATCCACGTGTGCAGCAAATATTCACTGAGAGTCCATTATGTGCTGTGATCCCGAATACGCTGGTCCTTTGGAGGAGCTGCGCGCACTCACTGATTTGCTGAGCAAGCGTGGATGATGCCTCTGTGTTTCTGTGTGTTTATCTGAGGCCAAACACCAGGGCCAAGTTAGGTTTCCCCGGTGAACTCCTGAATTTTTGTTTCCTTTTCCTTTTCAAAGGAATACAAAACATTTAAAAAATATAAATGGGAGATTCTAAGCCTGGCAAAAGCCCTCTCTCAAGCTGCCTCCATGGATATCAGAGAAAGTAAATGCTTTCAAACTTACTTGTTTTTGAATGTTATGGTTTTTCTCTCTCATGCTAGCTTTTTTTTTTTTTTTTTCTTTTGCGCCTCAAATGATCACTGCTTACCAATTGCAGGGAGTTCCCTGTAATAATAACAGGAAGGTGTTGTTTTGGGTTTTTTTAAAGATTTTATTTATTTATTTATTTATTTATTTGTCAGACAGACAGAGGGAGAGATCACAAGAAGGTAGAGCAGCAGGCAGAGGGAGAAGCAGGATCCTACTGAGCAATGAACCCAATGCAGGACTCAATCCCAGGACCCTGGGCATGTCCGGGCACCTCAGTGAGCTTGCAACTTTGGTGAGCCCAGCGTCCATAAGCCCACACCAGCCTCAATTGCACTGGGGCACAAAAAAAAGTACCACAATTTAAAAGGTCCAAGCAATTGTGGGAATACTCTCCGCCCTTCCACCTTCAGGAGCATGGTCTGGCTCACAGCAAGCTGGTGACCTCTGGAAGCCAGCAGGTCACACCAGCACCTCACACCAGGTGCCTGTGGTCCTGGGACACAGAAAACAAGCTGTGGTTTTGTGTTGTTTCTTTCTTTCTTTTTAAAAAATGTTTACATTTTATTTCTTTTACTTTTTAAAATGTGTCTTGTTTTGTTTTTCTTTTAAGTTTGTTCTTTTCTTTCTTGTTCTCTTCTTTTTTCTTCCCCTTTTCTCTTTTGTTATATTCTTTCTCTTTTGTTATTATTATTTTCTTTATTCCTTCTTTAAGAAGCCATGGTTTAAAAGAAAAACAGAAACAGAAAACAGAAAAACAGGCTGAACTCCAAGCAACCAGCAAAAGTCACCAAGCACACCCGGTCTGAGTAGGGGCCTCCATACACAATACCACTCCTTCAAGTTGAGAAGTAGCTGTATTTTCTTAACCCAAAGAACAAACACAGAAGGTCAAGTAAAATGGTGAGACAGAGGAATATGCTCCAAAAGAAAGAACAAGAAGAAACCTCGGTAAAATAATTAAATTAAAAATAGAAAAGTAATATGCCTGATGAAGAATTAAAAGTAATGATAAAGATAGTCATTGGTTGGAGGAAAGAGTGAAGGAGCTCAATGAGACCTTCAATAAAGAGAAAGAAAATATTAAAAAGAACCACTCAGAGCTGAGGAATACAATAACTGAAATAAAAAACACAAGAGAGGGAATCAAGAGTAGATTAGAGGATGCAGAAGAAAGGAACAGGGATCTGGAAGACAGAGTAATGTAAAGCACACATGCCAAACAAGCAAAAAAAGAAAAGAATTTTTAAAAACAAGGACAGATTAAGAGATCTCTTTGACAATATCAAGCAAACAAACTTTTACAGTATAGGGGTCCCAGAAGAAGAAGAGAGAAAGGTGTAGAAAACTTATTTGAGGAAATAATAACTGAAAACTTCCCTAAGCTAGGGAGCAAAATAGACTGCCAAATTCAAGAATCACAGAGAGTTTCAAACAAGATGAGCTCAAGGCATCCCACATCATGGCATGTAATTAAAATGTCAAAAGTTAAAAATAGAGAATCCTAAAAGCAGCAAGATAGAAACAAAAATTTACCTACAAGGGAAAACCTGTAAGACTTCTAGAAGATTTCTCTGCAGAGAATTTGCACACCAGAAGGAGGTGGCATGAATATTCAAAGGGTTGAAACAAAAAGATTTACAAAAAGAATACTCTACTGGTAAGATTATCATTCCGATCTTCAAAAGAGATAGGGTTTCCCAGACAAACAAAAGATAAAGGAATTTATCACTACTAAACCACTCTCACAAGAAGTGGTAAAGAGTTTTTTTTTTTTAAGTGGAAAAGAAATGGCTATAATTAGACACAAGAAAATGTGAATAAAAGGGTGTGTAATATGATAACATACGTGTAAAATGTGGAGAAGGGAGTGAAAAGGAAAGAAAAAAGAAAAAGAAATTTCTTTTTCTCAGAATGTGTTTGAGCTTAAATAACCATCAAATTAATAGAGACTCTTTATCTAAGAGATTATATATGACCTCATGGAAACCACAAACCCAAAACTTATGACAGGTAACACAAAAAATAAAAAGAAAGCCAAAGAAAACAGTATAGATACACACTGATCACAAAGAAAAAGAACAAGAGAAGAAAGAAACAAAGAAGAACTACAAAAACAACCAGAAAAAAAAATTGAAAATGGAAATAAGTACATACCTATCAATAATTACTATAAATGTAAATGGCCTAAGTATTTCAATCAAAAGACTCATAGGTGCAGAATGGATTAAAAAACAAGACCCAACTATATGCTGCGTACAAGAGATTCACCTCAGACCTAAAGACATATACACACTGAAAAAGAAAGGATGGGAAAATGTTCACCATATAAATGGGAGCAAAAAAAAGTCCAGGTAGCAATACTTATATCAGACAAAATAGACTGTAAAAGGAGACAGGGAAGGGCATTACATAATGTTAAAGGGATAAACCCTACAAGAAGATATAACAATTGTAAATGTCTATGCACCCAACACTGGAGCACCTAAATGCATAAAGCAAATACTAATGGACATAAAGAGGGAAATTGATGGCAATACATACAATAAGAGTAAGGGACTTTAACATTTCTCTTACGTCAGTGAATAGATCATTCAGACAGAAAGCCAAAAAGGAAATAATGTCTTTGAGTGACACATTGCACCAGGTGAACATAGCAGATATATACAGAACATTCCATCCAAAACCAACAGAATGCATATTCTTTTCAAGTGCATGTGGAACACTATTCTCCAGAACAGGTCACACATTAGGCCATAAAGCAAGGCTCAATAAATTTAAGAAGAGGGGAATAATATCATGCACCTTTCCCAACCACAGCAGTAAGAAAACTGAAATTAATCACAAGAAAACAGAAATACCATATGATCCAAAATTTCCCCTATTGGGTGTTTACCCAAGGAAAATGAAAATACTATCTAGTAGAGATATGGGCACCCCTAGTGTACTGCAGCATGATTTACAATACATACACTGGAATATTACACAGCTATAAAAAAGGATGAGATCTTCCCATTCATGACAATGATGGACCTAGAGGGTATTATGTTAAGTCAGACTGAGGACAAAAAAGTACCAGGGACTCTATTCACACCTGGAATATTGAAGAAAAAAAAGGGGGAAGAATAAACAAAAAGCAGATTCAGAGCTATAAACACAGAGAACAAACTAATAGTTGCTGAAGGGGGTGGGGGTTTGGGCAAAATGAGTGAAGGACAGCTAGAGAGAGGCCTCCAGTTATGAAATAAGTAAGTCATGGGAGTAAAAAGCAGAGCCTAAGGAATGCAGTCAATCATACTGTAATAGTGTTGTAATGGGACAGAGGGTAGCTATACTCCTGATGAACACAGCCAAATATAACTAAGTTGTACCCCTGCAACAAATGTAACATTGTGTGTCAACTATACTCAAAACAACAACAACAACAACAACAACAACAGAATTTTGAGATGGTGAACACAGAGCATTTAAGCACATGCAAAGTCCTTCTGGGCACACTGCACACAGCCCTGCACCAGCAAGCTACTCTGTCCTTCTTTGCTATTCTTGAGTTCCAGTTATGTTGGTCTCTAGGTCATGAATAGGATGTCCTCTACCCGCTCTGCCTACCTGCTTTGGAGGATCAGTGCAAAAGAGGTAAACACGAACTACAAACCCTTTAATAGAGGGTTTTGTATTCCAAGGTGAAGCACCACAGAAGATCCCATATCTCACAGGGAACACTGGCAGCTTATCGAGGAAGGTGGTGACAGAGATTTGGGTCTCAGAGAGTAACGGTTTGGAGGAAAGACAAATCACAATCAGAGAAGCCAATAAAATGACACTGCGGGTGATCCAGGAGAATATCATCAGGGTGGGTGATCCCAAGTTAACAAGTAGCTCCAGTGAGTGATAGCTCAACACAGTAGAGTTTATCTTCCATTCTCTTGCAACTGGCTGGAACAAACCCACGCCTCAAGACAGGAGGGAGGGTCTGGGCTCCATCACATATGCAAGAAGCCAGGTTAAGGGCAGCTGAGTAGTTTTGCAATGTGAGACAGTAAAGAATGACAACAGAAGTGGTATTTCGAGAGGGGAAACCTGAGCTCTCAAATCAGGCTCAGGTATGCATAGGACCTAATCCCTTCCCAAGCCAGCCTAACACCTTCTCTGACCATTTTCACTCTCAGGTCAAGGCCAAGAGAAGACTGGTCAGCTTATGTTACAGACAAAATCTAATTTCGGTGTTACGGGCTTGGAAAAAAGGCCCAAAAACCTGAAAAGTGGTTTATAAAGTGTCTGGTCAACACCTTCATTTACTGGATGAGAAAACCGAAGGCCCAAGAAATTAAAATCTTGTCCATGGTCACTCCTGGTGCCCAGAGTTCTTCCCCTGACTGTCCTGCTTTGTAAAACACACACCTAATGATATGTCATGTTGAAAATAATTCAAATTATTAAGTAATAATAACATATTAATAACTTAAAATGGGAATACTTTTCATCTTTAAAGATGAGGCTCTAGACATCGTTGTCTAGTCAGAAGAGGAGGTATTGGTGGCAGTTGGTGGAGTGTTTGGAAGAACCTTGCCATTTCCTCAAAATCACATCATGTAGCCATTGCCTTCTGGCTTTTATCTTGTTATGATGCCCATTAAAAATGAGAATATCTGTCAAGCACAAGGGCATAAACAAGTAAGACTTTTCATTGTGGAGACATCTGTCTGGGGCTCAGACCATCCCAGTGCCCCCTGGCTGCTCCATACAGAACCAGCCCCCTCTCCCCCTCCATCCACATCACCAGCTGAGAAGCTCCAAGGCAGACCACCTCCCAGTTCACCTGCCCATCAGGCCGGCTGTTTGCCTAGCCCACTGAGATGGACAACAGAAGCCCCACTTGCTGCAGTAACTCCCAGAGGTATGTAGTCCTTTGCTGTTTAGCTGGAATGAAATACTGAGTTAACTGAAGTTGGAAAATTGCCCCATTGAAGCCATAGCCTGCCTGCTGGAGGACCCTGTGGGTTTGCTTGCAGAGACCATGGGTGTTCGTTTCTGGGTTGACCCTCTTCTTGTTCCATTTGAAACAAAATTTATGAAACACAGAAATTCTGGGCTAACGAGGTCAGCTCTTGGTGGATAGTGCAGAATCATTTCTACCACTTTTCTTCCAGTTCTCTCCCTAGTTCAATTTTAAATGACACAGGGGGTGGTGAAGTGAAGGTGTCATCCCTGCGCTCCATATTCATCCTCGTAACCATGCAGAAGAGTCGGTCTGACCTGCCTGCCTGGATAGCAAACAGACAAAAGACAAAAATGTAAATGCGAAGGGGACAGATTCTTGGAAAAATGACAGTGAGTGCTCACAGGGTACCAAAAAAATAAGTAGACAGAATTGGCCTGCCAATAAAGAGAATAATGGTGGTCATTAACTTAGCTTAGTCCTCGAGATTTACCAGGAAGGAACAGATAGTCGGGAAGACTCCATCAGCAAGTACTTACGGTACTTGTGTTTTCTGTTATTAATGTATTTTTATTTTAGTAATGTATTAAGAGTTTTCAGGACAGATAAGGTTTCTGAGTGAAACCACTATCCTTGGTGTTTATTGTGTCCAAAATCTTCAGGGGCACAGATGTAGATTTTTCCCCCCCGGGAAAAAAGAATCACAGGGAAGTAATAACCCCTTGTCCTGAACATTGTTCCTGGCCCTTACTATTAGCTCACTAAATTGTTTGTTCCTGGGCGTCTCTATACTGCTGAATGACAGGTTCCTTGTGGGTAGTGAGGGTGATGTTTTATTCATCTCTGTGTCCTTAGAAACCTGCATAGTACCTGTCCATAAGATCACTCAAATATTGGCTGAATAAATTAACCAAAGAATAAACACTCCAAGAACTGCGTTTAAAACTATACAATATTTTTGTGATTGTAAAATAGTCACTAGAGAAAGAACTTTAAAGGCGTTATTTAAGTCATGGAAACTTCCGGATAGCTGGGATCATGTCAAACCCCCTCCTTAAGCAAGATCTTCCACATTTGCAAGAAATGGAAACAACATTTGGCCCTCTCATTTTAAATGGCTAAACACCATCAAACATAAGCATAAAATAAGTTAAATTTGTAAAAGTTGAGGTATGTATGCGAGGGCCTACACAGACACAAGTCATTTTCATATCAGTCAAAATTAAAATAAGGTTTCTGTCTTGAAGGTTGTTTTTTTTTTAAAGATTTTATTTATTTATTTATTTATTTGTTAGCGAGAGCGAGCACAGGCAGACAGAGAGGCAGGCAGAGGCAGAGAGAGAAGCAGGCTCCCTGCCAAGCAAGGAGCCCGATGTGGGACTCGATCCCAGGATGCTGGGATCATGACCTGAGCCGAAGGCAGCTGCTTAACCAACTGAGCCACCCAGGCGTCCCTTGAAGGTTGTTTTTAATCAGATCTAGAAAGAGGGCCCACGTAAGGATACTTAGTTCACTTGCTAATGTCACTTAGGTAGCATAGTATAGATTTTAAAAACCTGAGTTAGAGCCAAGAAGTCAGTTCTCAATTACTAACTTGTTCTGTGACCTTCTATTACTGCAGCATAATTCAATAACACTTTATAGACATTTATGAAAAGCAAATTGCCCAAATACTATCCAAATCACCGAGCTCGGTGGACCGTTTAGTCTTTCGGCTTCTTAGCTTTTGGTCTGTGCAAAGGGCATAATACCAGCATCTGCCCAGCTCAGCCCACAAGAACATTTGGAAATGATACTGAAACACGTCGGAGATGAAATCATTAGTACCTGGATGTAGAGTACCAGCACTATTATTAAATTGTCTTCTTGCAAACGGACAGCTCTGAACTCAACTGAATCAACCAATTTCTTGGGTGGGTGTTGGGTGGAGCCTTCTGGTACCTGCTCCTGCTCTGATTTTGTTTGCTCTTGAGAGTGCTTCTGATTTTTCATAGTAACGACAGTGACTCAGATGGGTTGACAATTCTCCAATTAGAGAAAGCTCATTTTTCCCACCCACTAGATTATTCTGGTCTGATGAATTCACTCTAGACACGTAGCACCACATGACAAGAGAACTGGAAAAGATCTCATCTATCCGGTCCAAAATTGCAATGCGTTGGCGGATTGTGAAATCTATTTAATGGATCATGACCAACATTTAGAAACCGTAGACTGGTTTTGGAAACTATCAGAGCTCATTCCACACAGGAGGACTAAGCGTTGTTTTGTTTCAGATACACGTGTGTGTCGCAATGGGAAACAGTCTCTGAGTATCAGACATTTGCACAAAACACCGATAGTTCCATTTTTCTATCTGACAAATGAAAACAGTGATGCCTAGAAAAAGAAAGTATTAATTCATCTATTTAGAGACATCCAGAATAGAAATTTATAGAAATAGAAATCCAACCTTCCGGTTTAGTTCTTTTTCCATTTTGAAGACCTGGCATGATCCAATAAAGAACAGTGAAAGACACAAAGACACAGGATCCAATCTGGTACTTAAAAGCTTGGTGCAGATTTCTTATTCTGGAGGCTTCATCCTTCTCTTCTCTAAAATAGAGTTAATAACATCTGTCATCTCCCTATTGGGTGATTGAAAGAGTTATATAACACAGATGAAAAAAATTGCAAAAAAAATTCCAAAATAAAAAATCTACAAATCAACTACATATACATAAATATGGATATATATATCACATATCATACATATCATGTATATATGATATATAATCACATATATTGATATATATATAACATATATCTAATACTAATATAATATAATATAATTGCTTTATTCCATTCTTTCTCCTGGACAAAGTGCTTTAATCCCAGGTTCTCCTCTTGTTCTACCCTTAACTTGTTTTTTGACTAAGTCTTAGCTCTCTCATCATGCTCTGTCTTTGGACATCACCCAGCTAAAACATCTTTGGTTTGTATTTGCTAACAGGTCATAATTTTAAAAGAATTTCTCCTTAGATTGCCTCCCTTGAAAATTCCTAAAAAATGCATGGGATATTTTTTTGATCAATCTGCTATTTGGACACTTTCTTATCCTACCCAGTTGGTTTTCAGAGTAGTTACTTTTGACTGGATTGCCATCAAGTATTTCCAATCAGATTGATAATTCTAGTTGAATTATCATATGCTGATGGCATCTACACTAAAATCCATGATATCCACAGACTGCATCTGTGCATTTGGTCAAGCACCTTCTCTCCTAGCTCCCGTTAGCTCCTTCAGATCCCTGTAAAATCAATCTGGACTCATGCCTCTAGGTCAGCTTCTTATCATTCCTCTGGCTTTCTGCAAGATGTCACCTGCCAGATATTGTGTTTGTTCCTCAAGTCTAGAAGGCTAAAGAAGATAGCCCATTCCATTCCATTAAGGAAACAAAAAAAAACCCCAAAACAGTAGCTCCCCCAGTCTTCCCAGTGCAGAGCTGCAGAGTCTTCTCTGTGCTCAGCTATCTCATTGCTGTACCATCCCACCGCTAGTGTCTTTCCAAGTCTGCACTGTGTTGAGGTCGTATAAGAGACTGATAGCCTGGGCAGCACTGTGACTGGAAGCAGCAGCTCTAAGGCAACATTCACTTTGGATTAGTCCTTCAGATAGCGCCAAGGTCAAGAGGAAGGTCCTCGAGCAACTGAGATACTGCTATCATTGGAAATGTAACAAGTGTAAAGTGTTTTCTTTACTAGACATCAATGTATTGTATGAAATGAATGTATCCCTTGGTGGTGATGGGGAAGGGCTGGTAGGACCCCCTTGGACAAGCTTTAGAAGGTGGGTGGGTGGGTCCAGCTAGCAGAGGGCTGTATGTTCCGTACATCGGCTCTGTAAGTTTGGGGTGCAAGCCAAATTGTTTCAACCATGGAGAAATCTGTTAACAAGACCACCAGCGGGCCTCCTCTCCAACCTTCCTCCAGAGAGTGCTCCATCTCGCTCCCAAATAAATCTTGATAAAATACTTTATGAATATGATTTTAAAGAAATGTCAAATTCTCAGCTGTTAGAGTGCCCGTAGATGTAATGCTCACCCTGATTACTGATAATTAGTAGGAAAAAGTAATTAAAAATGTCACTTTAGACCTGAAACTTTTAATTGGCTCTTGTTAAACGCACTTTATCTCAGTTTGTCTCTACCTGCCCACTTGTGTAAAAAAACATTCATACATGTTCAGGAGAATCAATCACACATGCATTTAATTCATAAACTCATCTTCTTACCCAAAATGGAGGTGACTCCCTCTGCCCATATCCTATTTAACACAAGGACTTAAATTTATCTTAAAGATGGAATGGGGTAGATACTCAGATATCTATGTAAACTTTTCCTTTTGCTCCTTCTTTTAATCTAGTGTAGGTGGTCTCAGCTAGTTGGTGTGCTCTGACTTAAGTATCCAATCCCTGCTTACATTAGAGATGGAATATACTGGGGTTCATTTGCTCATCTGTCCATTTATTCAACTAATATTTGCTGATTGCTTAATGTGTCAGAAATTCTGCAAGGTCTTGGGGGAAGCAAACACATAAGCTATTGCCGCTACTCCCCGTTGCTTCATTCCAGTAAAGGGACCTAGACTTGCCTCTAAAACCTTGGAGCCCAATTTGTAACTGTCAGCTGGCTTTATATTGATCGTCGTTCATAGTGATGGCCATGGGAGCTGAAGGTCATGTGGTAGAAGTCGCCCAGGGAACACATGATGTCTCATAGACAAATAAAGTTTCCAGTTCCACCCCCTCAAGCCCTCCCAGACCCATCTACACATTACAGTGCCTGCTCCTCCATAAAGAAGAACTTTGCATGGCCTTGTGGGAAAACAATTGCTCATAAATGCTGTGTGCTTGCGATCTAATTTTATTCTGTTTTTCTGCCTTCACCTCCCTCCAAACTCTTGCGCTATAACTTCTGGTCTTGACCTCAACTTTGACTGGGCTGAGCGTGGTGTTCCCATGCTCATATATGGCACCCCTGGTCCTGGCCACAGCTGCCGCCACAGGACCTCTGTGTAGCTCATTCATCCAATTTTCCTGTTAGCTGTTTCCTTTCTGCTTTTCTTGAGGCGCCAGCAACATGAATGTATTTAGGTATCTGTGATCATTAGTTATCTTTTCTTTTCTCAATTCGAACTTCTGGAAAAAACACAGAAATTCCCAGGCTTGGAACAGAGGATGGAACATAGTAGGTACTCATAAATATTAGTTTAATATTTGAAGACATAATCTTGGATCTCTAAAGGCTCGGATTGCCTCAGTATGAAAAATTCCATTTCTTTAATTTCTTTATTTGTTCTTTGGTTCTCATGCCACTGGTGGTCCCTCCCCCACCCGACCCCACCCCCATTGCTTCATGATGCTCAGTAACCCAAAAGTACCTGTAAGTGAGGAGGCATTGCTGTCCTGTTTCACTGGGGCCCACCACCACCCTTACTTAACCCCCAGCCCCCACATCTGCCCCTGCCCAGTGCCATCCTGCTGGGGCAGCACCTGCTTCCCTGTGGCATCCTCTGTGCCCAGTAAGGCTGCTCCAGCCAGACCTGAATGGCTGCTTCCTGAGAAAAGGTCATTCTCTTTACTCTTCTGTTGCCCAAAGCATTTTATCTAGACTTACCATTTTGATTTCCATCTAGACCCTGAAGACTCCCTAATCTATCTTCCTGGACTAAATCTCTCTTTGGATTTCCAGACACATAAATACGGTGGGTGACTTGCAGACATTTGCATGTAGAAATCTGACAGGAGTCTTAGTAACCTGCAAGTACATGTTGTACTTGATGCCACTCCCAAGACCACATCCTGCTTCTGCTCCCCACTTCCCACTGATATTTCCCCTTTGAGAGCATTTCCCTCTCCCAGTCTTCACTGTCAGTGACTAGAACTTTCCAGAAGCTGGTGCGTCCTCCAACCTCTGTCTCTGTTTCATTTTCCAGCCTTTCCCACAGATCCCTGGATTTTTCACATTTCTATTATTTCCTTATCCACACTGGTTCTCCATGAGTTCTTCTCTCTTGTCCAGCTTTCCTCAGTAACTTTCTATTTGTTGGCTTCTCATCTCAAGACCCCCTCTAGTCTTCCAAATCTCACCACATCACCCTTTTACTGAAATTCTGGTCTCCTGAGACCTATGGCCCAACGCCTCCAGCATGTTCTATGCTGGTCCTACCTTGTGAATGTTCATCTGAAATCTATGTCAAATATAGGGGTTGGTTTTTTTTGGTTTTTTATTTTGTCTTGTTTTGTTTTGTTTGTTTTGGAGCTGATATCACCTTCATCATGACTTGAAACTTGCTGGAGAGGCACAGTGATGACTTGCAGTCAAGCTGCCTAGAACATTCTACAGACAACTGGCTAACTGCCTATTTATAAATCACTTTGTTCGTATTTTTCTCATTTGTAATGCTGGATCAATGCCAATTTTGAGTTTAATAATGAGCTATGTAATGATTTAAACAAGTTCATAAGATTAACACTGAACTGATGATTTTAAGTAAGTCTAAATACATAAATCCCTCCCCCCCCAAATTATGAATCTGTGTTGCTAACTAAAGAGAGTATTATGAGAGACACCAAGGAAGGCAGCTTTGTGAGGGGTCAGAGGGCCAGAAGGCCTTGTTCTTCCCTGACCCTGACTAGGGGTATTTCAATAAGTCACCTCAGCTCAGGCATCAACCCAAGAGAGCAAAGCTTCCCTGGACCAACACAATAGTGTGTAAAACAGGTCACTGAACCTCCATTTGCTGAGTTCTTTAACTAGCATTAGTTGAATTAACTAGCTTCAGTCAACTTTCCCTAAAACCTTGTTATTTCAGGAAATAAAGGAACATAATCAAAATGTCAGCTGTTTTATTTGGGAATGTATTACTATGTTATTTTCCCCCCAGAACCTAACTTACCTCCCTAATTATGGTTTCTTTGGGTTCTTGTAAACCTAGTTAACATTTTACGAATAGACACTCACTGATGACAAAGCTGGAAATCCAGAAGTTATGCTCAACCCCAGAAGATGATCAGCCTTAAATGAGAAATGTACACAGGCAGAGGATAATTGACTAGAGAAAGAGATAATTGACTATCATGGCTACGCAATGATAACAAGTTCTTTAAAAATTGAAATGAGAGCAGAAGTGTATTCACATTGTGGAAGGAGCTTCAAGTTCCTAGAATAGCAAGCTGTTGCCCTAAGTCCTGACAGTATCCTGCTTTCTGGAAGGGAACCCGTTTGTTGCCGGCCAAGATACATAATCTATATTTCCTACTATTACTTCTGCCTTGCGGGCTGACAAAGACCAGAACAAATCAATCACAGGCCTGGAGTTAATCCAATAGTCTTCCCTTCAGCTGCTGGAAATCAGGGCCCACATCTGGGAAGACAGTGCTGGCTATAATAAATGAGATCACAAATTTGACAATTTTATTCGAGGCCTTCTAATGTTCACAGATGAAGAGGGAGGTTAAGGAGGAATTGAATGCAAGCATCCTGTCCTCTGTACTGATGGTATAATCTGATAACACCCTCCACTTTCTTGCTGAGATCCATTGCCTGGGACCCAGAGCCCAGCTTTAATTGGCAATAACTGGTGTAATTCTAGAGAAGACTCAGAGGCAGGAAAATAAATGAGATGGACTGTATTTGACTTGAGGCCCCACACATCAGTTCCATTCCAGCCATCAACCAGGCTCTAAGAACCAGGCTCAAAAGCAGCATTTGTCTCTTCTAGGGTGTCAGCCAGCGCACCCTGTGTTAGTCGGTGCTCTTTGTGTAAATAGGAATCCAGAAGATGTACAACTTGGGAGCGATTCACCAGCCCAAAAGTGACTCCTTCCTTTATCACACAAGTGGAGAAGCCTGGGGGAATGAGAATATTCTGAGATGATAACCTATTTCTCTTTTGTTTCTGCTCATATTAAAATAGTTACAAAACATTTAGTATTTCACGTTTTACAGAGAATAAAGAGTATGTATATGAACAGACGCAGAGATACACACATTGTATCACTTGGTCATTAGCATCCTGATGTCATGCATGCAAAATACCTAAACTTTGCAAATGAAAACCCTCATCAATGGCAAAGGTAATAATAATTATCATTAACAGAAACTTCTCCTGTGTAAAACATTACATCTGTGTCTTATTGTCCTCTAAAATTGCAAAGTTTTTTTTTATTCTATGTTTTATAGATAAAGGAAATTGAAAGTCACGAAGATTAAATCGACTACTTTAAGTCATCCAGCCAGTCAGGGATAAAATGGTAACTGACCCAGGCCAGTTTGATCCCAGATTATTTGCTTTATCCAGGTTTTTTTTTTAAGAATCTATTTATTTATTTATTTATTTATTTATTTATCTATCTGACACACAGAGAGAGAGAGTAAGCAGGGAAAGGGGCAGAGGGAAAGGGAGGAGCAGACTCTGAACTGAGCAGGGAGCCTGACGTGGGACCCGATCCCAGGACCATGTGATCATGATCTGAGCCAAAGGCAGACGCTTAACTCACTGAGCCACCCAGGCACCTCTTACCCAGGCCTTTAATAATATAATATACTTGCAGTTCCCTTTTCTTGAGGTAAGCCATGACCACCCAAAGCCCAATCCCTGGCTCAAGGCAATAGCAATTAAAAGTCAAATATTCGCTATCTCTGGGGCAAGGACCAACTCCACTGGTTACCCAAGACCAATCCAGGGGTCTAGGGAACATGGATATTCTCAACTAGGATGACAAAGCCAAGACCAGGGCTGCCTGCTGGAGGCACCAGAGTTTGGAGGATTATTAGGTTCCTGAACACATTGGGGCAGCTTCAAAGCCATGGGCTGATAAAAATGTGGAGAGAATCCAGGCATGGGAAATTGATATTTGGCTTCAGTCTTCACCTCAAACGAGGTTGGAGACTTGAAGCAAGGTCAGCACAAGGCCAGGAATGTGAAGGAAAAGATCAGGGAGAATCAGTTCATGGAAGAAACAAAGTGATATGAAGTCCCAGACAGGTTGGCATCCCCCAAAGAGACACCAGCCTCGTGATCTGAGTGCAGCTGGGGTGTCATATTGCAGATATCATTACATAAATGAGATGTTTTTTAAGTTGGTAGCCTCTGTACACTCACTTTGGTAACTATTTTGCAATCACAGAATGGATTCGTGCAAAGGCCCTAGCAGGAAAGTAGCTCTATCTTCCGCCTTAGTTATTATCCAGGAGTACGGGGTTGGTAACTCATCCAGTCCTATTCTATTCTATTCTATTCTATTCTTATAAGAGAAATGACTCTTTCCAATTTAAGGGAAACCCTCCACTATCATTTCTAGGGAGGCTCACACTACCTGGTAAGGAGAGGTTACTAAGGAATACAGTGGAAACCATCTGAACCAGGCCCTTCCCCACTAAGCCTCCCTTCAGTAGGAAATGGAGCAGAGAACCCACTTCTAGAAAGCAAGAACTCATAGAGGTAGAAAGGACTCCAGAGATCTCCTAGCTCAACCTGTATGCTTTACAGATGTGGAAATAAGATACAAGAAAGATGTTTGTGCCATTAATTCATAGTGATGGCAGGACTGGATTACCAGAAAGTCTTTGACTACCTGTCAAGTTCTTTATTACCTAAATAAGGAAACATGAGTTTCTAGGGAATACAACATCCAGTGAAGAAGGTTTTCAGTAATTCTCTAGAAAACATAAAAGGGAAAAGGATTGAAACTGACTCTTGTGTTTACAGATATAGCAAATATAGGTAAAAAACAAGAGAATTTTGGAATTTAACCCAAGTAGATAGACACAGTCATATTAGTTTAAGCAAAAAAGTTGGTAACATCAATGTATGAGTAAGATAGAGAAACACAATATACAACTCTCTCTCAAACAAATTTAATACAAAAGGCAGAGAAGAACAACTATAAATCAAGGAGATGTATCACTTGGGAAAAACTCACCAGTCTGAAATCATCCATAGTGTGGGGAGCATTTGGTTGAGGCTAAACAGAGAAAAACAGCACTGGTGGTTTTAGCATTGAGCTTATGGGTAACTGCTTCCTGGTACACAGACCCTGCATCACACACCCACCAGAGAAATAAGAGCTAGTCCTACGAAGGAATTCCCACTGTCTGGGTTTGCTAGACTTTTCATTCTGTTGGGAGCAGAACATCTAATAAATTTATGGCTTGTCTTACTGACAATTTAATTTCTCTGAAAATTTAGCAATGAGGTAAAATCCAAGTCTTGAACTAATACAGAGGTTATCAAAATTTATTTTATTGGTACTGTCTCTTAAAGTATGAGCCATGGGACGCTGAGAGTTCACAAGGTCTCAACTATTTTCCTAGTAACAGGAGACATTATTTGGTGTTTTCACCACTTTGATATTTACACTGAGGGTGCAGAAGCGATGGTGGGTGTAACTATTGGCCCTCGCACTAATCAAACAGTGGCATCAAATGATCTGGTAGTCCTCTTATGCTTTACCACCAAATACCCAAGCCAGTACACACATAAATAAATAAATAAAAAGAAGTCTACAATATTGCTTAAGAATGTCCTGATTGAGGTGCCTGGGTGGCTCAATCAGTTAAGCATCTGACTCTTGCTTTCAGCCCAGGTCATGATCTCAGGGTCTTGAGATCAAGCCCTGCATTGGGCTCCATACTGGGTGTGGATCTTGCTTGAGATTCTCTCCCTCCCTTTCCATCTGCCCCTTCCTCCCATGTGCTCTCCCTCCCCCCATCTTATCTCTCTCTAAAAAAACAACAAAAAATGTCCTGATGAAGCAGAAAGATTTACTTCATTAAATCTTGATCCTTGAGTACATATCTTTTCAGTATTTTGTATGACAAATGGGAAGTAAAGCATTCTACTGCATATTAATCTGTAGCACATCAGTTCTTTTAAATGTAGTTTTTAAAATATGGTAGATAAAACCAAACATGTTTAGTATTATTTTTAAGAAGTGAACTGATAAATATTTAAAACCTTTTATGATAAATGTCAATAATAACTCACATCAACAGAAGTTCTTTGGAGAATGCACATAACTTTTATGGACACAAGGGGTTCTTGAGACCAAAATGCCTGATAACCTCTGTTTTATGGAGCCACTCCACCTACAATCCCCAGCATAATCTATTCTCCTAAACATGCCTTGTTTTTCTCCATCATGCTCAGTCCTTCCCATCATATTTTGAATTTTCTGTTATGATTATCCCCCTCAAGTAGAACCCTAAGTCATAGGAAAGGGGCTTTGTGAATTTTGTTCACTCTTCTTGGGACCTAAAATATCCTAGCAGGTAGTAAGCACCCCATAAATATTTGTTAAATGAATGAGTTCAGTGAATGATTAATAATATCTGAATAAGAGAGTGAAGACTTAGATGTAAGGCATGGTAGCTGTCTTCAGATTTGTCTTCAGATATTTTCGGGATCTCTTCCCATTGGGACAGAGCCAACTCTAGGTGAACTGGTAATAAGGGTGGCAGTTTCTAAAATACCATAAATAATTAATAATTTTAGGTGTTTGGAAATGGGACAGCTTCCCTTGTCTGACATTGAATATGCTTTTCTCTAAAGCATCAAGAACACCTATTGGCTAACTGTCCTAAAATGGGGATTTCTAAATTGACTTGGCTTGGAAGGATGGAGGGTTTTTAGAGATCTTTTAAAGTCATTTTCATCAGTAAGACGAGGAGTCCAAAAATTAACTACGCTCTCCGATTTTTATACTCTGGCATACTTCTGCATTTTTATGTGCTTCTTTTTATGACAAATTAATTACTGAAATTTAGAACATTAACACTTTATTTCAATAGCTTTATGAATTAAGAATCTCCCCCCATAAACATCCATGTGTTACACCGCTCAAGGGAAAAGAATGAAGGCCAAGGTACGATTGATGGCATAATGTTAACTCTCAGTCCCTAAGTGCAGTTAGGGATAATTTTCTTCATTTCACATAAAGTAAATACTTCATTAGGCCCTTTGCTGCCAGTGCAGAAGAAAAGACTTGAGCTTAAGCTCTGTAAGATAAATTAACCTCAATGGGCCTGTTGTCACCAACAACTTCTCCCGAGTCAGGCGAAATGTCTTGGTTAATCAAGATGTAACTGAGTTTCTAAAGAATTGTTAAAACTGCCTGAGCATATCTTTGAGATACACACACAAAATCATGGATTGTGAACTGTCAGTAACAAAACAACCAGCCCATTCAGAAAAACATTAAGGGAATCCAAGAACATGACATAATCTAATCAGTGGACTGAATTATTCTCATTTACCCCTTTGAGTTATGTAGGCAGAACATTTAGAGAGGCAGCAGTTTGCTATAGAGATCCTAGCAAAGCTGGGCTAACCTGTCAGATTAAAAATAGTTAACTTTGCTTACAGAAGTCAACTGTATTTCTGTATGCTAACAAAGGACAACTGCTACTTGAGAGTTTGAAGACATTACTATCTGAAACAGCATAAAAAACTTAGGGATAAGCCTAACAAAATAGATGTAAGATTTGTGTGCTGAAAAATATGAAACATTGATGAGAAAAGTCAAAGAAGACCTAAATAAATGTAGGGAGATCTATCATGCTTGTGGGTGGTAGGCCTGAATATTGTTAATATGGCCATCCCCAATGTATGCATTCATACAATCCCCGTCATATTCTTAGAAGCCACCTTTTTGGGGTAGTAATATATGAGCTGATTCTAAAATTTATAGGGAAAAGCAAAAGATTGAGAATAACCAAAACAAGTTTGAAAATACAACAAAATCTTATCCTATTTTCGAAATTGGAAGACTCAGTCCATCTAATTTCAAGATTTACAAAGAGCTACAGAATCCAAGCACCGTGGGTATTTGTGAAAGGAGAGACATAATCAATGAATCTGAACAGAGATTCCAGAAGTAGATCTACACATACATAGCCAATTGATTTCTGACAATAGTAGCATTCAATGGAGAAATAATAGACCTTTCAAGAAATGACCCTGGAACAATTGTTCCTCTACCTGCAACAAGAAAGGAAAGTGAAATGTACCTTACACTGCATATGAAACTGAACTTGAAATGGATCGCTTAAATGTAGAACCTAAAATGATAAAACTTCTAGAAGAAAACTTAGGAGAAAATCTTCGTGATCTTGACAAAGATACTGTAGGACGCAAAAAGAAAAAGCCATAAAAAGGACAAGTGCTAAGTTGGTCTTCAACAAATAAAATAATTTTTTCTCTTTGAAACACACAGTTATAAAAATAAAAAATATAAGGCACAGACTGGGAGAAAATCTTTGCAAAAAATATCTGATAAAATGCTTATGTTCGAGGGTGCTTCGGTGGCTCAGTGAACCGGTTAAGCCTCTGCCTTCAGCTCAAGTCATGATCTCAGGGTCTTTGGATGGAGCTCCACATCGGGCTTCCTGCTCAGTGGGGAGTCTGATTCTCCTTCTGACTCTCCCCACCGCCGGTGTACACACTCTCTCAAATAAATAAATAAAATCTTTTTTTTTAAAAGGCTTGCATTCAGAATATTATTACAAGGAACTCTTTAAATGCAAGAATAGCACAAACAACCCAATAAAAATAGCCGAAAGGTTTAAATAGACACTTCACCAAAGAAGATACATGGATGGCAAAAAAGATGCTCAATATCATGAATCTGTTAGGGAAATGCAAATATCAACCACCACGAAATATAATTATGTATTTATTACAATAGCTAAAATTTTAAAACCTGATAACACCAAGTGCTAATGAGAACGTAGAGAAACTAGAACGTTTTTTACACCATTGGCCAGAATGCAAAATGGTGCTGCCACTTGGGAAAACATTCTGGCAGTTTCCTGTAAAATTAATCCTAGAACCTAGAAATCCCACTTCTAAATATTTACCCAAGATGAAACATGTGTCCACATAAAGATCTGTGTATGAAAATTTACAGCAGATTTATTGATAACAGCCCCCAAACAGGAAACGATCCAAGTGTCCATCAACAGACAGATGGATAAACAAATTATGATGCACCTACAATATGAAATGCAATTAGCATTAAAAAGAACCAGCTCTACTACATGTAATGTTATGGACAGATCTTAAATGCATCGTGCTAAGGGAAAGAGGCCAAACCAAAAAAGGCTACCTGCTCTATGATTCCATTTCTATGATCTTCTGAAGTGACAAAACTGAAGGGATCAGAAATCATGTCAGTCGTTAACCAAGAGCGATGGCTAGAGGATTGCATTAAATGGGGGCAAGAGGAACATTTTAGAATGTTGGAACTATCCTGTATCTTGATTGTGGGGGTGGTTACACAACTCTCCATTTTTACCAAACTCATAGAATTATACAATCAAAAGGCTAAATTTACTGTCTAAAAGTTATTCCTGGGACGCCTGGGTGGCTCAGTTGGTTAAGCGGCTGCCTTTGGCTCAGGTCATGATCCCAGCATCCCGGGATCGAGTCCCACATCGGGCTCCTTGCTCAGCAGGGAGCCTGCTTCTCCCTCTGCCTCTGCCTGCCACTCTGTCTGCCTGTGCTCGCTCCTGTGCTCTCTGACAAATAAATAAATAAAAACTTTAAAAAAAAAGTTATTCCTTTAAAAATGTAAATATACTTAGATAAGAGTGGGGAAAGAATTAGAATAAGGGGCTCTCTCTCAATTCAGGCTATGGACACAGTGGCTAAGTGAGTGGGAGAGAGGATGGGAGAAATGTGCCCAGATCATGAACAGGTCTTCCTGCAGAAAAGATGGGAAGATGCCCTATCAGTGCATCACATGTGTCAGTGACTCAGACACCCAGAACCCCATGGAAACGTTAAAACTGGATTATTGACACTCTACCATTTTGAGGCTAAAAGGAAAGTGTTCTCCTTATTCTTACCTTACCGTCATGCTATCTCTGTACAGAAAGTAACTTTTCTAGAAAACCAACAGATAGGAAAGATAGTCAACAGAAGTGTAATATATAATGGTTACTATATCTGAAGGAAAAACTAGAACAAAAGCCTTCATCAAAAATGGAGTGAATAAAAGTTTTTCTGAAGGCCTGAATATGTTGTTAGCAAAGGCCTACATTCGCACAAAATTAATAAAGACCTAAGTGAGTATTATGCCCATCCAGATGGGTTCTGGGGAAAGGCTTAGATAGAACTAGGTAAAAAGTAAGGAAAATAAAAAGTTTTCTTTTTTTAAAAACTTTTTTTAACAAAGATACAAAAACATGCTGGGTGATGAAGTCCTTGACCGCTGACACCAAAATGGCAGAACTGAGCAAAGCAACACACAGAGTTTTCAGTAAAACACTGTGACTCAAGGATTTCAGGGGCTAGCAAAGGGTCTTTCATAAATAAATTTAGCAGAAAGACTTTCAAACATACAAGCTCTCAGAAAACATGACACACACATTGTCTTCTTGGTGAAACAAATAATTGAAGGTGTGATTCAACCAACCAAGAGATGAGGTAAAATTAAGAGCGTAAGAATAGGAAAGATGAGTCAGGAAAGAACCAGCTGCCGTCAGTTGTGTCAGTTAAACCAGAGATAACAAATGCTGTGAGTATGTAGAAATCATCCTGTTGTAAAATCTAAGATCTAGCGAACACTAGAAAGTAAGAGGTGAACGGAACTTATTGCCTCAACTAGAATATAATTTGGAGAAGATTGTCATAGGTCCACAAGATGGCAGAAGAGCAGGAGCCCAACATGAACCCCCTCACAGAAAGACCAACCTCAAACAAGATGCCTTTGTGAAAACTTAGAACCAGGGATGAGGCTGAAGCACCCCACAGTTACCACAGAAACTGAGGTAAACAACATGAGGAGGGCCAGAGGCACAGCTCCAGCCTAACCACGTTGCCTCTCCTCAAGCCACCACAGTCAATGCCACACTGACAGCCCCCCAGATCTATGTTCCTCCAGGAGGAGAAGAGAGGCCCACTGTGGACAGCCAGGCCCCCAGTATTGCAGGATGCTTCAGGGGAGTCCCACTAAGGTCTGCCTCCCAGGGATCACCCATCAGCAAGGCTAGATGACCAGGAATAACTTCTCTCTCTCTTTCTTTCTTCCTTTCTTCCTTCCTTCCTTCCTTCCTTTCTTCCTTTCTTTCTTCCTTTCTTTCTTTCTTTCTCTTCTCTCTCTTTCTTTCTTTCTTCTTTAAGATTTTATTTAATTATTTGAGAGAGAGAGAGCATGAGTGGGAGTGGGGCACGGAGAGAGGCAGAGGAGAAGGACAAGCCGACTCTCCACTGAGCAGGGAGCCCGATCTGGGGCTCAATCCCAGGACCCCAGGATCATGGCTTGAGCTGAAGGCAGACACTTAACCCATTGAGCCACCCAAGTGCCCCTACTTCTTTCTCTGCATGTGTAAGTACATAGATATATACACGTTACTGCAGAAAAGAAGAAACATATTTCAGACGGCCTCTACTTGTGTTCAAAATATAAGAAAATAAGATGCTGACAAAGGACAAAGGATGAGAAGAAAACTGAATTGATTAAAAAGATGACAATTTTGGATGCATGCTTTTGGGTGAGAAGCAGAGTGTTTTAAGTATCATGACTGAAAATACAACAACAGAGCTAACATCTGCTCCAGAGGTGGGGAGCAGCAGGGCAGAAGAATCACAATCTATCAGGGGCGCTGAAAGCTTGTCAACAGCTCTCAGAAACCTCGAAGGAAGGGAGAAGAGACTCCTCAGTGAGCAAGCACACCAGCCACGTAGGGGAGAGAAGAAAGTGACACTCGAGCCTCAGGACAGTTTCCCACAGAATAAATGGAGCAGGAATAAAATTGTTCGTGCAAAAACTACTTGGTATGCACCACAAAAGAACCTTCCCCAAAGTGAGAAATGGGTCATCAACTGAGTTTGGGCTTCTGAAGGGCTCACTGTGATCCAGAACTATAAAAACAAACTCTTCACTTAGAGTCTGACAGCAATTTTATATCTTGAGAATTAAGAAAGAAATCCCGGAAGCATACAGGCAGGAAAAACAGCTAGTAGAAGCGACTTCGAACCCTCTTAGTTTACTTGTCACCTTCAAAACTCCCTTGCCGGTGTCAAGGTCAGCTCTCGTCCAGTCTTTATCCCTGTAGCATTTGCCTTCTAGAGCACAGCACTCCTCCTTCTCAGGACCCCTGGTCCTTCTTGTTTCCTGCCCCTTCTCTTCCCTTCCCTTCCCTTCACTTCTCTCTTCACCTCCCTCCTCTTCTCTCACCTCCTCTCTCTGTTTCTGTCTCTCTGTCTCCTCTCCCTCTTCCCCCTTCTCATCACAAAACATGTTGCAGCTGGCCTGGCAATGGTCAGACTCTCCTATTGGAGAAAATAAGCCGTTCAAGAGAATTCTCTTCAGGGTGTGGTAAAAGAGGAGGACTGAAGAGAGAATAAAACATCCTGAAGACTACCATATTAATGAATTTTATCCCTATCACACTTATCAATTCAAATCTGCAAACATTTGCATGCCAATTACACACACACACACACACACACACACACACACACACACAAACTCATCCAGTCATTTTTTCGACAGCAACTTGTAATGATGTTATGATGTGCCAATCCTGCTGAGAGTCCAACACTAAGCAAAACAGACAAGCCCATCGACCTCAAGGAGTCACACTAGACAGATGCCACTGCAGTAAAACTGGAGTGCTAGGTTAATTCTTTTCAAATAAGTGATCTCTGAGTACCTATGGGGAGACCCTCTTACCTTTAAACCAGTTGGATCTTTACAAGAGCTGAACTTGGTCCAGAAAAGGAGAGCTATTCAGTAATTTTGCATAAAATAGGAAGGAGTTGAAGAGGATCCACTAGAAGGGGGCCAGGGTTGACTTGCTGGTTATGGCCTCCAGGACAAGGCATCTTCAGCTCCATGGGATGCTCAATCAGTATTCAACTCTGATGTGTCAGCATCTCCCAAAGCTGTGTACCTAGAGGTTAGCGTTTTCAGGACCTGGGAAAGATTCTCTGAGAAAGAGAGTGGAAAAAAAATCTAGACTTCCCTGAGGTTTTCTGGAATTCTCGTGGCAGTTTCATTGTTTTATTGGTTTAGTATTTTATCCTGAAGTGATTATGGATTCACAATAATTTACAAAATAGTACAAGGGTCCCGGTACCCTTCGCCACCTTCCCCCAAAGCTGACATCTTGCACTTACATAACTAGAGCATGATGTAGAAGCAGAAGACTGGCCTTGATAGAGTCCATGGACTTCATTCAAATTTCAAGAAGACATAGGTCCTTGCGTATATGTGTGTGTGTGTGTGTGTGTCCACATGCAATGTTATCGTATGAACAGATTCTTGTAACCACCACCACAATCAAGATACAGAAGAGTTCCATCACCACAAACCTCCCCACAACCCTGCTCCCAATCTCTAATCCCTGGCAAGCACTCATGTGTTCCTTAGCTCTACAATTTCGCCATTTTGAGAATATTCTGTAATGGGAATCATTGGCTTTTGAACTCAGTATCGTTTCCTTGAGATTTGTCCAAGTTTTATATACATCAAGTGTGTTTCTGAAGAGTACATTAAACGTTGGAGTAGTGTGATCAACGCACACTGTCAGAGGCGTCACTGTAATTAGATACGGGAGTGTGGGCTACAGTCAACGAGTCTCAACAGACCAGGATAATTGACCATTACAGGTAACCAATAGCTTCTACTTTCCTGAGACAAAAGCGTTCTTCCAGAACCAACAAGTAGGCAAATACTTCATTTAAAGGGCATGCTGTTCTTTAAAATGTCCAGACCAAAACAGTTTTTCCCCAAGTCTCTTGTGTAGAGTTTGGGACACTCAACTCAGTACTCATCAGGATTTTGAGGTCAATTAAACAAAGTCTGGCTCAGAAGAAAGCTTCCTTCCATGTAGCTCACTGCTTGACAGAGATGGAGCAGCCCATTTGGAAGAGCATGGAAATCAGCTTCCAGTTTTCATGGCTTCATCAGCTTCCAGATTTCATGGCTTCATCAGCTTCCAGATTTCATGGCTTCACCAGCTTCCAGATTTCATGGCTTCATCAGCTTCCAGATTTCATGGCTTCATCAGCTTCCAGATTTCATGGCTTCATGCGTGGTCATGGCTTCTTGATCATCATAGGTCTGGTGCCTGTGGCTCACCTTTCATACTAAGAGAGAATCTCTGCTCTTGGGTAATCATCTGAGTGTTAAACCTCCCACTGCTGTTTAACCCATGTCAAAAACATGGTTGAGATCAATGCTTTCGAGAGACCGTCAAAGGAACCAGGCGGCATCCACCGCAGATAACGCATGCCACGCAGAACATTAGAATGTAAACAGCTTAGTTTATTTTAATTCAGCCCTCATAGAAATGCTTTCCCTGAACCAAGACTTATGACCATGCTGTTGGCTTTCATCAAGAGTTAGTATTAAAAAAAGCCTTCACAGAGTGTATTTATTTATTATTGTTAGATAAGGTTTGTCTTTCCCTTACTTAAGTAATTCATACTCCTTGAAGACAATTCGGAAAATACAGAAAACCAAGAAAAGAAAAAAAAAAGAGAGACAGTGGAGAGCCCCATTCCCCAAATGGAATGGACTTGTTCCTGTTCTGCCTTTCTGTGTTCTATGAGATTATTTAAAAAATGTTATGTCAAGATAGTAAACACTATTTGTAAAGTAAGTTTTTCTAGAAAAATAGTCCTGATGACATTTTTTATGTTATTTATGTCCTTAGTATAAGAGCCCGCACAATATCTTCACAGAATATAAAATGAGGGGGAAGATGGTCTTTTCAGACAAGTCAGAGTGGTTTCTTTGATCAAAGCAAGCCACGTGCAGCATTTCTCTTCTTTCTCTTGTACTCGGATAGATGGATTTACCATAGTACATTTAACCAGTACTCAGTTGCTAAATGTATAAATTGTTTCTAAGGTTTGGCTAATTTAAGTCTTATTAGGATAAGCAACTTTGCATGTAAGTGTCATGGTATCTATCCACAAATATTGCCCTAAGATCAATTCCTATAAATAGAATCGGTAAGCAAAAAGCACAAAACAATTCTAAGTCTTTGCATATTTCTATATTTGAACCACAATCTGCCCCTTGACCACTGGGAGGGTATGAAAATGTTTAAGAGGAAAGGCAAAGAGGAAATACAATGGGCTCCCAATTCCATGGTTTATCATGTATACCATACCTAAGATCTAAATAATCCCGATGAGGAAGAACTGATAGAATTACAAAAGGATTGTACTGGGTTGCACAGAAGGCCTAGCACTGAGTGATGTCAAACGTGAAAGATAGAACCCCAATCGGGGAATCTTATAGCTAAAGGACCATTGTCAGGTAGACAGAGTTTTGCAGAAAAATGCAAAAGGCAACAACACCCACAAAAACAGTTTACAAATCTGATTCATTTGGGAAGCAGAGCAAGGGTAAGATAGGCTTTTTCTTTACAAATGTCATAAAATACTTAAATGCAACAGGAAAAAAGCATATGTACTCATGTTTCTTCTTTCTGTTTTTCCATTTATGGCCATCAAAAGGGTGAAGATACTGCAAGGGCTATTTCAGATAAATGTTTGTCTTTAAGCTCAGCTACTCCTTCTTAGAATAGTAGAAAAACTTGTGGATGGGAATGAATGAATACTATCACTAGCCTTTTGAGTAATAACGTACACAGCAGACACACTGGAGGTCTTGAAAGAGATCTGTTTTGAATAAATATTCAAAGAAGGTGGGGAGACAGTGTGGAAATCATACTGTAGACATGGAACCTTGCTATGGCTCCAGGGAAAATATTAAGGTGGATCATGAAAAAAGATGATTCTGGAACATTCTTTACCAAAACAAGTCATGGCTAAAATCATGAGGAATGGGTCAGACTCACAGAAACACCCCACGTGGCACGTCAGTGTACATCAGATAGTTTCCCCTCTGAGCCCACACCGTCCCATAGGTCCACACCTGATGCAGACAATGTAATTTAGAAAAATGTTCTTCCTTTTGGCAGAAGCATTCCACCATTGCCGTCCCAGCTGGACCTCAGCTCCCACTGACCACCTTGGGCCAGATACCCTTGCTCTGAGCTGAGACTTGGTAATGCTGACCCAGAATGGGGTGGCATTCTGGAGTAAGGCCTTTGGAGCCAGACAGGCTTGGATTAACTCCAGATAATGGAGTTAGTTTCCTGACCTCCCAGAGATATCCTCTGTGCTATAAAACGGTTGTAAGAGTATCTTCTTCACCTTTCTTGTTGGAGAAAAAAAGGAGCTGGTCCCCTAAGGGGAAAAGCTACCATATAAAAAAAAGATTTTGTTTCAATGTAAGGAAAACTTTCTCTAAAAAGAATCAGCTGAGAAACACAGAAGGGCTGCACCTGAGGTGGGTCCCTGTTGCAGGTAGGTTGAGACAGACAAGAATGTGGACCCCTCTTGTCTGAACGTGTTTTCTCTTCTATGGGTTGACCTAACTCTTGAGAGTGTAGGAAAACATGACTTGCACTTTTAAAAGGTGTATGAATGTGGGGGGCTGATGTGAGCAATGGCTTGATTATGCTTTTTACAGCAGAAACTGCAGAAAAAAGGGGGAAAGTTAAAAACAAGCCAGTTGGCAACTTGGACACCATCAGCGAGCCTGCCCTGGGCCACATTTTGCTAAAAATACATGGAATTCCTCAATGGTTGCAATGATGAAAGATACTTTACAATCACCAGCAGGAAAATGAAGCAATTTGAACATTCGAGTCAGTTACCTGTGCTCATTGCGTTGTATCACATGCCCCTATGAGCATCACGTTTTATTAGTTTTTCACAGGGAATTCATTTAACTTTGCTCTTTCATACAGTCTCAAAACATTTCAAACAAATAGCTTACTTTAAATAACAAATATTTTTAAGGGGCCATAGGGTTGAAAATCTAAACCTAGAAACTGCTTGTTATTGAAGAAATATTCTGGAAATATTCAGGAATTACTTGTAAAAAGTGACTGTGTGTAGAAAAGTGGGTAAATAATTTACTAAGCGGATTAGCATTCCCTGAAACCTAGCTATGCTACAATTTTCCACATCAGTTTTCCTTAAGGTATATAAAGCTAACGATAAGTAAGTTAAATTCTAAACATCTAAAAACTCTTTAACGTGCTTTAACTTATGTTTCTGTGCAGCCGAGAGTTTGGGAAATAGGTCCCTTTGACAGAACTGAAGCACGTACACAATTATGAAATCATGAAAGCGTGAACTTGGCCAAGTTTAATGGGGTCCCATTTTTCTCACTTTCATAAATGAAGAAATCAGGTCAGATGAGATAATCAATATGAACAACCTTTGTCATTTAATAAGCTTTTTAAAAATTTTAGACTACTTCTCGATTTACCATAAAAGTTGCACAGCTAGGACAGAGAGTTTCCTCTACCCTCTCCCCATTTCCTCTATTAACATCTTCCACCGCTAGGGCACAGTTGTCACAACACAGAAGCCAACAGTAGCACACCGCTATTAATTAACTTTCACACTTTTCTCTGGATTTCACCAGTTTCTCCTCAGTGCCATTTCTCTGCTCCGGAATCCCATCCATGGCATCCCGTTTCATTTAGTTGCTGCGTGTCCTTTGTCCCCTCTGTCAGTGTTAAGTTTTCAGACTTCCCACGTTTCTAGTGACCTTGGCAATTTTGAGCAGTACTAGCCAAGTATTTTGTAGAATATCCTTCCACTTGGATTTGTCTAATGTTTTCCTTATGATTCAACTGGGGTTATGGGTTTGAGGAGGAAGACCACAGTGGTGAAGTACCATTCTCATCACATCACGTCAAGGATATGACATATTACGATGACTTATCACTGATGGGTTTAACCTTAGTCACCCGGCCCTGGTGGTGTTTTCAGTTTCTTCCACTGTAAAATTACTTTCCCCCAATCCATACCTGCATTTTGGGAGCAAGTCAACTAGAGTAGCCCACTCTCAAGTAGGAAAGGAGGAGGGATTCCAGTTCCCGTCTTTAGGGAGGAATATCTACGTAAATTATTGGGAACTCTGTGAGAAAGATTTGTCTCTCCTCTTCTTTTTTAGTAATATATTCATATCAACATGGATTCATGGAGTTTTTTATTTTTTTGGCTGCTTTAAAATGCATGTCCTAGTATCTTATTGTTGTTTTACACTAAAAAAATATTACTTGCCCACAATCACATTGTAAGCCTAGAAATATTGCTGTGTTGTAGCATACACCCCAAACAATGGCCATTTCTAGGCCTGCTCCTAGTCCCATCTAGATCCCCAGTGAGTATGAATAACTTAAAGGAGAGACTTCCATTTTATCTTTAGCTCCCTGTGCAAGTCTGGGTACAATATACGTTGAAAACCACTTAGCCCTGGAGATTCACAGCAAGGGCTGCTGAGACCCAAACCTAGGGCTTCATGCCAGTTTGTGGAAGTGTTTATGATTCATTCCAGATTTCCTCTCTACACCAGCTCAGCGGGCCATCAGATACGTATTTTTGGTCTTTGTTTTAAATAAAATACGAAACAAAGATAGTTAAACTCAATGCAGATTACCCAGTGAAGGTCTGACAGGGAGAAGAAGGAAGGAGGGGAGAAGGAAGGAGGGGAGAAGTCTTAAAATATAAGCCACACTGGAAATGCACAGTAGAACTACCAGTGTCAACTTTATATATACCTTATATGATAAGGTTCCTGTATGATAAATCATTGTCATAATCCCATAAACATACCTAAGTTGGTTCCTATGATGGTATGTTAATCTAGCCTAGGCTGCCTTGGGGCACTCATCCCATCTATATTCCCTCATCTAAACCTAATTACTTCCCAGAACCCCACCTCCAAACACCATCATGTTGGGGGTTAGGTTTTCAACGTGTGAATCTGGGAAAGGGGGACACAAACAGTCAACAAGGTAGCACACCTTTCCAGATGAAACAATGTCAAGAGGGGGTGGATGACATACTCGAAACCAGAACTTTTCAAACTCTGGGTGCCCTGCGTGATATTTTGCTACACATGTGACAGAAATCTGGCAAGTTCCCAGGTGATGATGATGCTGGTCCATGGCCCCCACTTGGAGAACCACTGCTGTAAATTGTGGAAATCATCAAAGGCACAGGAAATGATTTAACCCCATTATCCTGATATAGGTCACCAGAACCTTTCTTTACTTGAAAATCAACCTTAGAGAGACATCATAGACTTTCCTTCTGATAATCAAACAAGAAGTTTATGACTTTTAGTTACAACCAAACTGAGGCGGATGTGATTTGGAAATGATTCAAGTGGGGGAAGGGAGGTGACACTGAGAGGATTTTTCTAACCTCCTCTTTCCAAAGTTAGGTCCTTTCCACTTAAAGATATTTGACATACACGTGTAATTAAGAAGACAAAGAAAGTATCATGGCTTGGAATGTCAACACACCATGACAAGACCTACCCAAGTCACTGTGTGTCTGTACTCCACTGGAAAGTCACCAGTGCAGACTACAGTCTTCTACAGGTAACATCAGATGTCAGACAAAGTGATTGGAAAGGTGTTTCTAGCCAGAACATTCTGTGTCCCATTCCTTCATTTATTCAGCAGCTGTTTATTTCTGAGCCAGGCTCTGTGCTGGGCATGGGGAATGAAGCAGTGAACAAGAGCCCTTGGAGTACATTAACTAGGGGAAACACAGAGCATGCACGTTGAGTCAGGAAAATGGGGCTTCCCCCAACCATGACTGCAGCATAACTAGCCTCCCGTGTCCTTTTCGAATCTCTTTTCCCCTGCAACAAAATCACATTACAACAACCTTCCAACCCACCTGTCTGCCCACTTCCATCATTGCAAACATGAGGCGTGACCATCAATAATAGAAACATTATCATAGGCTGTTCTCTCTTTCCCAAAATATAAGAACGAGAGTGATATCTTTCCTATCCTAACAGAATCAATCATTCTATTTCCATTTTCCTATCTAAAATGCTTCTGTTTTTTCCTGAAAGTGTCCACCATAATTGGAAAAGTGAGCCACACCAGCCTAGAGCAATCTATTAATACTGTAGCCCCAAATCCAGAAATTTCATTTGTACCAAACTGTATTAAGAACAGTGAATGGTGTTCACAACCCGGTCAATGATGACGCTTGCCTTATGAGCCCAAGACCTCAACTCTCATCATTTATCATTTATCATTTATAAAGCCTCCAGAACAACTGAAAACACTTGGCTTTTACTTAGACCATCGAGGAATTAAGTACTATTATGACTTTTGTTATTTATGTTATTTAATAATTATGGTGGTCTGTGTATTTTATAATGCATCCTTCACACACTTCCTGTGGAATCCCTACACAAAGTCTATCTTTCCCTCTGTAGAAACGGCATTGCACACTTCTAAGTTGAACAGAATCAAATCAAAGTTTAATTTTTATTGATGGTGGAACTCAAGGAGGATCGCAGGCACTTACAAAGTACCCCTCACTTAAAACAAGATATTCAGCCAATGGAAAATAATTGTCTCAGAATGAAATATTTTTCTTTTCTAATGTTCTCCACCACTGGTCTGTTTGGTGGTGGATATTGTTTTGTATTGTGTACCTGTGAAGGATGCTCATGAAAATAACAGTCACATTATATCTGTTCTCATCCTCAGGAAATGGAGTCCTGTAGAGTCAAGGAAATTCAGATAAATGTGTTCATTATTGTTATCATTTGCTTTTGGGTTTTTTTGTTTGTTTATTTTTGTTTTTTTTTTTACTTCTTTAACATTCCTAAATACCACAAAAGTAGAAAAAAATGGCTGCAATGAGTAAAACAAAGTTTAAAGCAAACTATATATATAAAATAAAGTGGTTCACTCCTCTCCCTCCTCAAATTCCATCTCCAGAGCAGTGTTAACCGTTTACCCAATGTCCTTCCAGATGTCCTTCCATGCATTCTTTGTTTCTCATATGAGCATGGAGGCCATGTCCTCCCTCTGCTCCCTCCCTTCCTGCCTCCTTGCCTTCCCATCTTTCTTCCCTCCCTCCCCTCTCTCTTCACCCTCCCTTCTCCCCCTCCAATCTTGTGTTTCTTTCCTTCTTTTTCATCATTTTCAACATAATTGGGACATATCATGTGCCACTTATTATGAAACTTCCCGATTTTTTACTTAAAAGAAAACCTCCTTTTCAGTTAATACTGTCCTTCCAAATAGGGACACTGTACCCTAAAGTAAAAACACTGTCATTTAATCAACCTGTCATCTATTAATGAACATGTGTGTTCACTTTGCTCTCCCTTTCTTTTCTTTATCTTTCTTTTTTTTTCCTTTTTTGCAGGGGAGAGGGCTATCACAACAATTTTGTTGCCATAAATTCCTTAGTGTATATAGCTATATGAGCTAGATCTCCAAATGAGATTTTGATTATTATTTTGAAAACAGGAGAATACCTTTAGAATTCTGGTAGGAGAGGACAGACCTAGCATCTTTGTGTTAGACTATCTCTAGATTGGAGACAAGGGTGCACTCTGTGTTAATGTGCATACGGTGGCTATTATTTGAGCAGCAGGATATCTACAGTACAATATAATGAGATCCTTCAAGGATTTTACTATGTTATTATCACTATTACTTGCCTCTTGAAACTTAACCTTATCATATTTTTATATTAGGTGTAAATGTGAGGTGGGCAGTGATAAAATCAATTTGGCAATAACTGTAATTATTAATGGTAACTATTATTCATTGTTCATTATAATCACTCATGATTTTATTATTCAGATAAATCTAATATCATGCAGATTTTAGTGCTGTGCATATTATGTGGAGATTAAAAAATGGGTCTCTTAAATTCCAGGTGGCAAGGTGCCCTGGTTTCTGAGTTGTCAGTGAACTCTGAAAGATGGTCTGGTCTGTTCCATTATGGTGACTTGTCCCAAGCAAGCCTGGAAATGGAAGTTGTGCCACTAAGAAGATCTGGAAAACTCAGTCTTATTTACAATGTACGTCTAAAGTCAGTGCTTATTTCCTTTCTGCTGTGTAACGATCTGTGAATTTTGAAATTTATGTAGTCACTCAGGGTTTGTAAATCAGATGCTATCCTGAAATCACCAGTCGCGGGCAAGTATGCCTTGAGAACTTTTGTAAAGGAAACTTTGGAACATGAGTGCCCATTTATAGAACGACATGTTTTAAGAATTTGGCGTATCTTTCCAATCACATCTCTTAGCGGATCACAAACACAGTTGGAAATTTTAAACCTACTTAAGCTAGAAGCCACATCCCTGGTAAGAAGAGAGCATATCTCTTCACTGAGAACAGACTCTTACCTCCTCCCATTTGCCGAGTAAGTAGATGCACAAGCTCAATGGCGATTGGCCCTCCCAGTAGCCCCTCAACCGGGCTTTCGGGTCTACTGATTTCCCTTCCATGTGCGTTCAGATCAGACGAACTGTGAACGGGGCTGTCCTAACTGAGCTCCTGACAAGATGAAAGAGCAGAGGTCTCACGCAGGCCAAAACACCCAGCGAAAATGGAGGCAGGGACTATTCCTTTGGTCCAGACTCCTTTCTGCTCGGATTCTTATCAGAATTGCAAATGGCTCCGTTGGCACAGCTGAGTGTGTTTAATGATGGGGCGAAATCCTGGAGTTCAAACAGTGCACAGAAAAAATTTGTATTTTCCTGGGATTGTATTGCTTGCGACAGGCCCCACATGATGGGGTTTGGTAATTGTCAGTGTTGTCAAAATGCCATTTCTGTCTGCTTTTACCAATACTAGTGCATCTGTGCAATTTGTCACGTGAGCTATTAAACAGTGCTTCAGTGAAAGTGGAAAAACCAACAAAAGCACATTCACACTCTTTGTATCCACATCTCTATCAACCGTTCTTAAATCAATTATTAAAGCTCAGTTTAGAGTAGGTTTCTCTGGGTGGATTCGCTCTTTTATCATCTGGCAATAGTCACCTGGGGCTTCTTTAACTCTTTGCTGGTTAAACATTTCTAGCTCCCTTAAGAGAGAAAATACATACCAATGAGATAAGATACAGTAAAACAATAAAATAAGCAAAAATAAAATCTAAGTGACGTCTGATACCTGACACAGAGGAAATGTTTGACTAGTTGCCTTAAAATAAATGGTGTAAATATGCAGTAGTCCCTGGCTTCACCAGCACAAATAAAATATGAAGGCCATGTCAAAAATAGTGCTGATTTATTCTCTCTCTCTCTCTACCAGGGAAAATTCCTCCATGGCTAAATTACTGGTATCTATTGAAAAAGCTCTCCTCTCTTAATGCAATTTAGCCCATTCAATAACACTTATTCAACAAAAATTTCTTTAAAGGAGAACTTACCATAGAGGCAATATTGCATATTACCTTAGAAAATGGGTTGTGAAATCAAATTATTTGAGTCAAAACTATATTCTTTCTTCTTTCTTTTTCACTTGGGGAGACAAGGTACACAAACGCCTCCTTTTTCTCCTCTGTGAACTGGGGATAGGAACTGCATCTCTCTGTAGGGTTGAGGTGAAGATTAAATACCCTCATATAGGTAGAGTGCCCAGAACAATGCCTCACACATGGAAGATATTCTAATGGAATACATTCATGGAATGTATTCATGGAAGACATTTCTAATGATGTAAACTTGGAAAGATGGATCCATGAGCAATGGATCCCTTGCTTTTGATAACAGAGAAAAGATACAAGGTCCATCAAATGGCTGAGCCATTGGTCTTTCTGTGTCCTTCTGCCTGACAAATTCCCTCAGACCCACCGCCCTCATCATGCCTCTCCCCACTCAGCAGGAAACGTGGCTCAGACAGCCCAAAGCTGGGTAAGCCATCACTTGTCACCTATCAGCCAGTCATACCTATTTTGGAAATTGCATCCACTGAGAGAATAGGCCACCAAGGGACTCAGGTAGCAGGCAAAGGGGTGGAGCTTCCTGCTTGCTTCTCTGGCCGTGGCTCCAAGTTCACAGGCTTCTGCAGTCTTGCTGGCTCCATTTCTTTTAGTCTTCAAACTCTGGAATTAGGAAGGGAGAGCAAAATGAGTTGTTCCAAGAGGACTCTGAGATGCCAAGGTCACAGTGATGTACTGTTTGTAGTAGACTCCAGAAATCTCTACAACCCTAGTTGGCAGGTAAAATTCACTGGGTGGGAAACGGATATAGGAAAGGATGGCACACTGTCCAATGCACGGATTGCCTCTTCTTTTTCTAATTTTTTTTTAAGTAAGCTTTATCCCCAAGGTGGGGATTGAACTCATCACCCCAAGATCAAGGGTCACATGCTCCATGGACTAAGCCTGCCAGGAACCTCTGACTGCCTCTTCTGAGTTACAGACCACCTGTCAAGAATTAGCCTATACCTCTTCCAAGATCCTGATATAATTATGTATCCTTTGATCAAAGGACGTGTTTTCCAATTTCTCTGGCTTTATCATTAATGTAGCTTCCAGGGGCACCTGGGTGGCTCAGTGTGTTAAAGCCTCTGCCTTTGGCTCAGGTCATGATCTCAGGGTCCTGGGATCGAGCCCTGAATTGGGCTCTCTGCTCAGCAGGGAGCCTGCTTCCCCCTCTCTCTCTGCCTGCCTCTCTGCCTACTTGTGATCTCTCTCTGTCAAATAAATTTTAAAAAAATCTTTAAAAAAATGTTGCTTCCAAAAAGCCAAAGGCCCACCTTAAATACGATAGATCATTTCTAACTGGGGAAAATCAGGAATGATTTTATAAGGAGGTACATGTTGTCTGGTTCTTGAAAATAGAAGCAGGATGTCCCTGGGCAGATCTGAGAGATGGGCATAGGAGGTGGATAGAAGAGTAAGGGAAAATCTGGGAGAGCAGAGCAAGTCACTGGGATTAGAGGAATGGTGTTCTCTGCCTGGACAGTCCCCATTTCACAGTGGCAAAAGGTCACCAGCTGGGAAGAGGCAGTTCCTGATTCTTCCTCTGGGAAGGTTCTAAGCTGGAAGAAAATGTCCCCTAAAATACTATGTGTAGACACACACACACAGACACACACAGACACACAGAAACACACACACACACACACACGGGGCCTCATAACCCAATTCATTTCTTCATCACGCATCTGTGACATCTTCCATCAGGAAGATGACCACCCACCCCCTCACCTTCATCCTACCTGCCCGACGTGCTCAGGGCTAGTGCACACTTAAATGGTCACTTCCTGTGTTTGGGCTGATAAATAGATACTTTCCAGTTTCTCTGATAACTGTCATTCAGTTGTTTTAAGTACAGAGTTATCTTTAACTGTGATTTCACCGAGAAAACAAATTTGCCAATGTAATGACATCCGCACTCCCCTCCCCCTTCCCCAGATCTTCCCACGAGTCCCCCTCTCATTTGGCTTGCAGCTGACAGACTATGGGGCTGCTTGGCTTCTATACCTTCATAAGCATGTTCCTATAATCAATCTCTCTCTCTGTCTCTGTCTGTCCCTCTGTCTCTCCATGTATACATATATATTGGCTTTATTTCTCTGGAGAGCCCTAAGTAATACACCACTCAAATGTCACTTCCTTTATGAAACAGAAAATCACTCCCCCCCGGCCCCAGCTCCACAAAGATCTTCACAGCACTTACCAACACCTGATCTTGTTTAATTGTTGCTTCTCTCTCTCTCCCAGAGAACATATCCTCAGACAAAGCATTGCTGATTGGTACCATATTTTCCAATCTGAGCATATGCTCAGGGACCCTCAGTTTAGCTGGACTTATATTTTGAATCACGATGAGCTAGTATTTCCTGGAGTATGATGTTCAGAATACTGGTTTCCGTTTTAAAAATGGAACTCAATCACAAGAGGGAAGGTGGAAAGAACTCAAATACACGGAGGATAGAGAGCATCCTACTAAAAAATGAATGAGTCAACCAGTCAATTCAAGATGAATTTTAAAAATTTATGGAAACACAAGAGAATGAAAACACAGCTGTTCAATATCTTTGGGAAGCACTAAAGGCAGTCCTAAGAGGGAAGTACAGAGCACTACAAGCCCTTCTCAAGAACCAAGAAAGTTCTCAAATACATAACCTAACCCTACACCTAAAGGAGCTGGAGAAAGAGTAGCATAGAAAGCCTAAACCAAGAAGGAGAAAAATAGTAAAGATGAGAACAGAAATCAGTGAAGTAGAAACCAAAAGAATAGTAGAACAAATCAACAAAACTAGGCGATGTTTCTTTGAAAGAATTAATAAAATTGATACACCCCTGGCCAGATTTCTCAAAAAGAAAACAAAAAGGACCCATATCAAAAAAATCATGACTCAAGAAGGAGAGATCACACCCAACACCAAAGAAATACAAATATAAGAACAGAGGATGGCAACTCTGTGTCAACCAATCAGATAGTCTTGAAGAAATGGATGCATTCCCAGAAACATAGAAATGACTAAAACTGAACGGGGAAGAAAAGGAAACCTGAAGAGACCCTTAATCATCAAGGAAATTGAAGCAGTCATCAAAAATCCCCCAGGAAACAAGAGCCCAGCACCAGATGGCTTCCCAGGAGAATTCTACCAAACATTTAAAGACCATTTAATATCTCTTCTTCTGAAACTTTTCCAAAAAATAGAACTGGAAGGAAAACATCCAAAACTTTTTGATGAGGCCAGCATTACCTTGTTCCCAAAACCAGACAAAGACCCCACCCAAAAGGAGAAATTCCATGATTCCTGATGGATATGGATGCAAAAATTATCACCAACATACTAGCCAATAGGATCCAACGGCCCTTTAAAATGCTGATTCACCATGACCAAATCAAATTTATGCCTGGGCTGCAAGGGTGTTTGGACAACCACAAATCAATCCATGGAATCCATTGCCTTATTAGAAGAAATAACAAGAACCATAGGATCCTCTCAATAGATGCAAAAAAGCATTTGACAAATTAATGCATCCCCTCTTGATCAAAACTCTTCACCATGGAGGAATAGAGGGTACATACCTCCACATCACAAAGGGCATGTATGGAAAACCCACAGAGATTGTCATTCTCAATGGGGAACAACTGAGAGCTTTCCCCTTCAGGTCAGGAACATGACAGGGATGCTCATTCTTATCACTTTTGTTTAGCATAGTACTAGAATTCCTAGCCCCAGCCATCAGAGAACAAAAAGAAATAAAAGGCATCCGAATCAGCAAAGAAAAAGTCAAACTCTCATCCTTTGCAAACAATAGGATACTTTCTGTGGAAAACCTAAAAGACTCCACCCCAAAATTGCTAGAACTCATCCAAGAATCCCGCAAAGTGGCAGGATATAAAATCAATGCACAGAAATCACTTGCATTTGTCTACAGAAACAATGGGACAGAAGAAACAGAAACAAAGGAGCCCATCTCATGTATAATTGCACCCAAAACCATATGACACTTAGGAATCCATCTAACCAAAGAGGCAAAGGATCTGCACTCAGAAAATTATTCCAGGCTGATGAACAAAATGGAAGAACACACAAAGGAATGGAAAAATATTCCATGCTCATGGATTAGAAGAACAAATATTGTGAAAATGTCTGTTACCTAGAACATCTGAGAGATTCAATGCAATCCCTACCAAATACCATCCACATATTTTCACAGAACTGGAATAAATAATTCCCAAATTTGTGTGGAAGCAGAAAAGACCCTGAAACCAAAGCTGGTGGTAACCCAATTTCAGACTCCAAGCTCTATTACTAAGCTTTTTTTTTTTTTAAGATTTTATTTATTTATTTATTTGACAGAGAGAAAGATCACCAGTAGGCAGAGAGGCAGGCAGAGAGAGAGGGAGAAGCAGGCTCCCCTCGGAGCAGAGAACCTGATGCGGGGCTTGATCCCAGGACCCTGGGATCATGACCTGAGCCGAAGGCAGAGGCTTTAACACACTGAGCCACCCAGGCACCCCTATTACTAAGCTTTAATATCAAGACAGTATGGTCCTGGAACAAAAACAGACACACAGATCAATGGAACAGAATAGAGAACCCAGAAATGGATCCTCAACTCCAGGGTAAACTAATCCTCCTCAAAGTAGAAAAGAATATCCAATGGGGGAAGAAAGTGTCTTCAATAAATGGTTCTGGGAATTTGGGACAGCCATATGCAGAATAATGGAACTGGACCATCTCCTTATACCAGCACAAAAAACAGACTCCAACTGGATGAATGACTTCAAAGTGAGATAGGAATTCATCCAAATCCTTGAATAGAAAAGAGGCAGCAATGTCTTTGCCCTCAGCCACAACAACTTCTTGCTAGACATGTCTCCAAAGGTGAGGAAAACAAAAGCAAAACTGAACTGTTGGGATTTCATCAAGATAGAAAGCTTTTGTATAGCAAAGGAAACTGTCAACAAAACCAAAAGACAACAAATTGAATGAGAGAAGATATTTTCAAGTGACATATCAGATAAAGGGCTAGTATCCCAAATCTAGAAAGAACTTACCAAACTGCACATCCACAGAGCAAATAATCCAATCAAGACATAGGCCAAAGACATGAACAGACATTTCTCCAGGGAAGACATCCAAATAACCAACAGACACGTAAAAAATTGCTCACATCCCTTGACATTAGGAAAATACAAATCAAATCCATAATGAGATAGCACTTCACACCAGTTAGAATGGCTAAAATGAACAAGTCAGGAAATGGCAGGTGTTGGCGAGGATGTGGAGAAAGGGGAACCCTTTCATACTGTTGGTGGGAATGCAAGCTGGTAAAGCCAACCTGGAAAACAGTGTGGAGGTTCCTCAAGAATTTGAAAATAGAGCTACCCGACAACCCTGCAATTTCACTGCTGGGTATTTACCCTAAAGATACAAATGGAGTGATCTTAAGGGGCACTTGCACCCCAATGTCTACAGCAGCAATGCCCACAAGAGCCAAATTATGCAAAGAACCCAGACTTCCATAGACAGATGAATGGATACATATGGATATGTATAACATTGAATATTATGCAGCCACCAAAAAATAAAATCTTGCCATGGACAATTATCATATGATCTCACTGTTATATGGAGTTTAAGAAACAAGACAGAGGATCATAAAGAAAGAGAGGAAAAAAGGAAGCAAGATGAAACCAGAGAGGGAGTCAAAGCAAAAGAGACACTTAAACTCAGGAAAGAAACTGAGGGTTTCTGAAGGGGAGGGGAGTGGGGGAATGGGGTGACTGGTGATGGGCATGGGGAGGGTATGTGCTGTAGTGAGCATTGTGTGGTATATAAAACGGAAGAGTCTCAAACCAGTACCCCTGAAACAAATAACACATTATATGATGATAATGAAAAAGAAATAAAAGAAAAATGTTTAGAATACAAATATAAAATAAGTAAACAAATAATCTCACTTATAGAAAGAAAGAAGCAAACAGGCGACTAAGACACCTGGAGTCACCATACTCTAATTTTAAGCTAGATTACAAAGCTGTTGTCATCAAAACACTATGGTACTGGCATAAAAACAGACACACAGGTCAATGGAACACAACAGAAAGCTCGGAAACATAATCATAGTACTTTTGGCAAAGTTTAATCATGTATGTATTAAAGGGATATTTAAACTTAGCTTTGATAGAATTATTAGCTCTGAAAAAAAGAATTATTAATCTGAATGGGAATTAATAATATTTATGTCCTGTTCCAACTTTTGTTTCCAATAAATGTATTTTTTAAACATAAAAAAAAAGAATACTGGTTTCTATGACCTAAATATGTCTGGAAAAATCCCTCATAGCATAAACGCTTCCCAAAGACAGACTACCTTTCCATGCGATACGCCCTGTATTGAAAGTTACGTCTTGGTATGTAGTAGGTGCTCACTAAATATTGGTTGAATGAATACATCTAGGAAAGCTTTTCATCCTTGCCTATTTCCCTATTAAAGGTCTTAAAATTCAATAAAAGAGACTTGCTTCACTGTGCTCCATTCGGTCCCCACCCTGTTGTTTCTAGGGAACCTGCTTTGGGAAGCCCTTCTAGAAGAGGACCTTCCCGTCTGACTCCCAAGCAAGAAGGAAAACTTTGGGGGCGCCTGGATGGCTCAGTGGGTTAAAGCCTCTGCCTTCAGTTCAGGTCATGATCTCAGGGTCCTGGGATCGAGCCCCACCTCGGGCTCTCTGCTCAGCGGGGAACCTGCTTCCCCCTCTCTCTCTCTGCCTGCCTCTCTGCCTACTTGTGATCTCTGTCTGTCAAATAAATAAATAAAATTAAAAAAAAAAAAAGAAGGAAAACTTTGCCTGTGAAAAGGTTCAGATGGAGGAGGAGCCGATCGCAGCACTGTTGAGAGTGGGCTTTGCTTCCTGTTTTAAAGAGGTTGAAAAGCACAGACCAGGGTCTGAGGATGCACTCGGGGATTTTTCCTGGACAGAAAACAGCTCTTACAAAACAACAATGTGATGAGCTCAGTGCAAATGAATCAGAAACATGTGGATTCAATTTCCCTTGAAGCACACATGGTTTTAAGAATTAAGCACCACAGGGCTTAGTCGGGAAAAGAATACACAACAGGGATTTGATAGAGTCCAAACATTTGAAAACACGTCGGAGGTCTTCCGTGAGCCCCAGATCGGGTCATTCCCACCAAACACACCGGCTACGGACACAACATCCTTCTCCAGCCGCAACCTGTCGGGGATGTTAGCAGTGACTCTCCCCGGAGCAGTGAGGAGGAGAGATGGCTTTTTTCTTTAAAGATAATAGGTTGGGGTAGAATTATGAATTTTTTTTCGGTTATACTTGCTCATCCGTGAGACTGGTAAGGTCCAGGAACAGACAGCGTAAATGAGTTTGTGTGTGTGTGTGTGTTCTATGGGAATACTCTCCAAGGAACTCAAATCTCTCCAAAGACATTATCTCATTCATTTGTATTATTGGCCCCCAAGAGGCAGTTGTGATTATTCTGCTTCTACCTATAGGGACCGTACCTGAAGAAGGGTGTGGCCAAAACTACACAGTCGGTTCATGGACCGGCCAGACAAGAACCAAACTCTCCAGCCCGAAGCCTGCCGATTTCCGTCTCCAGAGCCACCTGCCTTAGATTAATAAGGCCATGTACAGCATTACTATATATTAACTTAAAATTTGGTTTCCTAAGGAGAATTCTGGCGTTGTCCGATGAAGCTATAGCAGTGAGCAACTGGTGAGGGGAATGCAATTAATTTCTCCCTCCTGAGTGAAATCATTCCATAAACTATCTCAGCACCCCCGGGGCCAGATCCAAGACACTGAATTACATGTCCCCGAAGCCGAGCCTTCCATCAGCAGCTCGAAGCTGAAGCGAAAACCCAAAAGGCCCTATTATGGTGCATCACTGTCTTCCCTGAATGGGTGTGGGGGTTTCCTAGTCAGCTCCGACAGGCTCCCTCCCACTGAATTTCAAAAGTAGGGCAAATGTGTTCTTTTTGCACCAAGAAGGATTTGTCCATGGGATCTCGTATTTTGAAATTTTCTATATCAGATCCATCTTTCTCAAATATGTTTTCCCTGCAGGATCTCCCAGAGTTTATTTAGGAAAAGATTTTAAGGCTTGAGAAAAATTCACAGGTGAAAACTACACCCCTGTAGTTTTCAGTTCTGGGTGAGCATTAAACTCATGGGATGGGCTTTCATGAAAACACACACACACACACACACACACACACACACACACACACACACACACA